>JBBJLR010000040.1:9286682-9301458 GCA_037577145.1 Brachypetersius gabonensis | reverse complement strand
GAAACATTTATGATGTACATTGTATCCTTATTAACAGTAAAGAAAACAAAAACATCCTGTTATTTAGTTATTTTGTCTTTTTCTCTGTCGGTATGCACTTTAAGATTTGTTTATAAGATATAAAATTATATTTAAATATTTTATTATTATTATTATTATTATTATTATCATCATTATTATTATTATTGTGCTCCTGAGTTTAAATGTTGCTGCAAATTGATGCACTTTAAGACTTTTCTGCTACAGACTATAAACAGAGAACCTGCAGGTGTGCTCACAAAATTGCCACCCTATTTTATCTTGTTGGCAATATTCGGCACGTTTTCCACTACATCCACTACACGAGGAGGTCGAGCTGGTCTCGAGGTGCTTTTTGCGGCTCTCTTCGATTTTCACAGCCAGTGTGAAAGAGCCAGTGTGCGCCACTAACTTACAATAACAGAACATTTATCGTTTTTTAATTGAAAAATATTTTTTTCATTTATGACCGAGAGAGCGGGTGGGAGCAGGCGGGAGTGGATGGGATTTAAAAAATAGTCCCGCGCAGGGCTTTACTTCATATCTCCTGCTCTGAGCTGTGTGCTCTTCTTCGGTGCAAAAAACCCCGACTCCCTGCGGCAAAAATAGCATGTTCCCCAGGTCACATGCGCCCCCTGCAGGTGGACTTTGGTGACGAATTAAACGAAGCCTCGAGCCAAATTCTTTTTTTGTAATCGAATCATTCGAGTAACTCAAATAATCGTTTCAGCCCTAAGGTTTAACGTTCTGTTTCTGATATTTTCTGATGATTCTATTTCATGCATCAAAAACTGGCTTGGGCACAACAGCCCTCTAATGAAATGAACTCCCAAACGTTTTTAAAACCACATTTTTGAAAATAAAAGTGCCAGAAAGGGTTCTTTGTGCAATACCATAGAAGAACCGTTTTTGGTTCCCTAAAATCCTTTCAACAGGTGGTTCTTCAGAGAACCACTCTGGTAGATGTGATGTTAGATAGTGAAGAACCTTAACAAAAAATCCTGAATAGATAAAGGACCTTTACATTATGAACAAGTACAAGATTATCTGTACTTTGAAAATGCACACATTTCATTACTTGGCATTGCTTAAAGAGGCCTTTGTGGCAAATATTTTGTACGTGTGCTGAGGCCTAGTTCTGGCCTCTGACCGTTGCTTCCACATAAGACAACTGAAGAGACAACATTTTGGTGAAAGGGTTTTAAGTACTTTAAAACATTTATGACAGCTCTATCACCAGCGTATGTTGAATAATGTTCTTATATTTCTTGACAGACCACTAACCTGAAAACTCTCTTGAATTCTCCATAATAAATGCAGCTCAGAACAAGCAAGCTAACAACATGTAGAAGTCAGAAACTTATCTGGACTGGAGTTAGGACCGAGGGAATTGCTAGAGCCTCGCAAGTTCAGAAACTTCAGTCTCTGTGTAATATTGCAAGTTCGAACTGAAATCGATAAACTTTTAGTACGGCATTGAAGAGCATGGGTTCACACTTTTTATATGTAGTGAATATTCAGAATATATAAAAATATATTTATATTCAGTGAATATTTACTGAATATTAATATTTGTTGCATCATTCATATTAACATACAATACAGACAAACATACAATAACCAGGAGATGGTCCTACATATAAATTTCATTATATTGTTGTGTAAGACTTCAGAAATTTTGTACACACTACGATTAAGAAACGATTAATCTGATCTCTGCCATTTTTGACTGAACACTTACCCCTTTAATAAGATTAGTATTAGTTTTAATATTGATCTCAAATACTGAATATGTGCGTCACTACTTTATATTGGGCAGACAAAAACAGCAGATAACTACTAAACTACTAAACCATCAATACACCAGCAAGCCTTCCGAGTGTCCAAAATTATTCAAATGATTTCAAAGCTCTGCTATCATGCAAATTAGTGAGAAGGATATTCTTTTATGGACTCTCGGCTCTATTGTGTCCACAAACTGACAAAAAAAACCCTTCATGCAAACTAGCCCAACACTACCCCCTTCTCCTTCGCTGTATGTCTTTCAAATCTGTATTCATATTTACTGATTTAAAAAAGGACTGTTTATGAATCGCAGATAAAATGAAGAGATGAAGTAGTAGGAGTAGTTTGTTAAGTCAGAGTTGACACAGTGAGCTGGACAAGTGATAAGAAGTGGGAAAAGGGGACTTGGTGTGGGGGGGGGCGGTAGCTGGGATAGAAGGGCGGTCAACTGGGGGAGTGGGGTGGAACTGGGGGCGAGCTGTGTGTCTCAGACACAATAATACTATTCATTGGGCTCAGACATGGGTGTTAACTCCCCTCTGGCTGCACACAATGGGGCCCGGTGGCATTGAGACAGCTTCGGCGATGCTGTTAGTTCAGGGGGCTGCGCTCGGCAGGCCGCGGGAGAAAGCGCTGGCATTGTGGCCGAGCGGCAGGATGGATGGAGAGGTGAAAGGCAAAGAAAGAGAGAACAGAGCATTTGTCTATCTCAAAGTTCAGAGGGAGGGGTGTGCTAGGGCAGTGTGGAGGGAGGCGTAAGAGGGGTGAGAAGGTTTGCCCCATGGCATTGGACTTGGGAAAGAAGAGGGGGGAGAAAAAAAAGAGAGAAAGCAATTGCGATATAAATGATATTGAAGCAGCCCAGCAAGGAACTAAAGAGATGTGAACAGAAGGAGGGGGGCAAGTGGAGAAGTAAAAGAAGGGGACCCCAAAATGAAGGCGTTGATTTTGGGAACGGCGTCTGGAGGCAGTGCTTGCGTTCCAGAAGCCTGTTTAGGTGTATTTCATGCCCCGCCATAGTTATAAAGCATGAGGCACAATACAATGAGACTGCATGCCAAAGGGGGAGAAAATACAGAAAGCATGCAAGAAGGGGAGAGAGAGAGAGAGAGAGAGAGAGAGAGAGAGAGAGAGAGAGAGAGAGAGAGAGAGAGAGAGAGAGAGAGAGGAAAAACAAGAGCGGGGGAGTGAAGGAGAGAAAGCTGCTGCAGTTGCCTTGTGGTCAAAATCAGGCGAAGCTCTGACGTCCAACTACCGCGAGATGTACTTCCCCCCCATCCCTTCTGCCTGAGTCTCGGTATGGAGTTTGGGAGGAGAATAGAGGGGCGGGGAAGGAGGGGAATGGACTGACTGGGGGGTTTACAAGGACACTAATGTTAACATGGGTGTCCAGCATTAGCAGTGCACCAAACAGAAGAACTATGCAGTACAGCAGTTCTAATAATTATCGCTCAGCATTGGCAAGAATCCCTGCAGCCTCTAGGCACATACACCATTAGACAATGATGGAATATATTAAAAGCGTGAGCTTTCACTCATGACCAAAAGGTTTCTGAAAGGGCGCAGGGAGCACTGCGTGCGGATAACGGCGTTTCACTAGGAGTGCATTAAACATGCCCTGGCTGGCTCTGTGGGTGCTTTTATTTCTATGAGATCATGACAGCGTCTTCAACCACTGAACAAAAATTAACCGATTATTCTTGGAAAGTGAACTATCAAAGCAACTGTGGGGGCTTCATGATGCGGTTACTGTTTGTTTCTGTGTGATTTAACAGCAGTTCTGATCAAATCATGCCTGATGTACACTGTGTACAACACGCACTCAGATGAATAAACAGGCTTGTGTAATGCCTGCCCTGAATAGAGTACAGAGACGTACAGATATGTAAGTACACACACTTTCAAACACATACACACGCACACGCTGCTCCAGTAGGTGGGTTATCTGTATCGTGCCCAACCTGCTTTTTACGAGGACCACTTTGTTTGTTTCCCTTCTGGTTAACACTCAGTATTTGTTCCCATGGCAACCTGGCCTCCTCTCCTGCCTCTGACTGACGGCAAGGCAGCAAAGGCAAAGCGTAAGTGGCCACGCCCCCCCGATTTCTCCAAAAACCCATAAGGAAGTGTACCAACACTTCTTCAGCCAATTTCAACAAGAGGATTTGTATTACTATTTGAACTTGTACTACTACTACAACAAAAATAATAATAATATAAAACAGATGATGATGATTACTCTTACTATCAGTCATGCTAACAAAGGGTTATCTTATCTTCTTCTTATTAGTATTTAACAAGTAAATTAATCTCACCATATAGTACTATTATTAAATCTAAAGGACAACCCTACATCATACTCTGAGACAGTATTGGCACTAAACATAAAGGATGACTGTACTGTGAGACAGTATTAGTCTAAGGGACAAATCTACATATTGTACTGTGAGCACACCTGCAGGTTCTCTGTTGGCTGTAATCGCTGCTCTATCAGCTGTAATCTTACAATTTGTGGTAAACCCCTAAGAGCAGCGCGCGGCGGTGTAGCCCAGCTGTGGCTATTGCCACTAACGGGCCACATTATTGGGACAAGATGTTTGATGTAGACGGCAGCGGCGGCTTCAGCGCGGCGGTGGAGATCACAGGAGTGCCAGTGCGGCTCCCGCTCTCCTAACTCCCACGGCAGAGCCCACCAGGGAGCTGTTCCACTCTCCACATCAGTGCCTGTCTCCTCACCACCGCATTTCATCTCCACAGACCCACTCCCAGGCCTGCATGAATAAGTAAACGAGCCACGCAGGCTGGGGCCCTGCGCTTTGAAGTGGGGACCGCTGATAGCTGTTAGCTGGAGCTGGATGGTCCGGGAGCTCGCTGGTCGGGGGGCTAATGTATCTCAGTGGCCGGTGGGCAGCTCCATTGTCCCGGCGGAGGGGATTACACCGACGGGAGAAGTCGGCGGAACAATGTGACCCTCCTGTGATGGGAGGGGTTGCAGGCTTCCCTGCCAATGAGGGGGGTGGTTAACTTCTCACCAACTCAATTACCTAAAGTCAGGCAGGAGCGAAGGAGCGGTAAAGGAGCGGAGGAGAAACCCCCACACAGGAATGAGTAAAGAGAGATACAGCGGAAGAGGAATGAGTGCGATGTAGAGAGAGAGAGAGAGAGAGAGAGAGAGAGAAACAGATAGAGATAAAGAGTGAAAGCAAAACAGAGACAGACTGGAAAAGAGGGAGAGACAGGACAGAGAGCAACATACTTGAGGGGTTTTAACCTGGGATTAGAGCAGGGAGGTGATGATGAAAGGATGAGAAAGAATGCAGGTCTACATGGACGTGAGAGGGATAGACAAAAATCTGAAAAGATACTGAAAGGATGTTTAAAAAAAGAAAGGACAAAAAAGTTCTCAAATGTCCTAACAATCCTAACCGCCTCTGACTTTTCCTACATGTGTCTCAGACTCTTCTACTCTCGTGTGATCATGAAAAAGTGCTTTCTGTAGTAAAATAAACATGTATTTCATCACAGCTGGAACAAAACCTTGCATTTGTATCACTTCTATTGTTCCATTCATTGTGAAATGTTCACTGCAGAGAAGCACAAAGATACCACAATCATATCAGTATCAACGGATTATAATATGTAGACAAAAAATATTGCATACGTGCATCTCGCAAAAATTTCACATCAGTGCATCTCTAATGTAAAGTGCAGCAGGTGTTTTCCCACTATATGAAAAACCTGAATAAACAGAAACAATTTACAACCTGGCTGCTCAAATATGATAATTGGACTAAAAAAGTCCAGTTAAATGTATCGATAAGCCACACTTTAAACTAGGTCAAAAATATTAGCATGTATCTTATAACCCCAACTGCTAAAACTGACCACTCAGCAAAATAATAATTTGAGCATTTTTGTTCTAATCCCTAAGACAGTGGTTCCCAACCTTTTTTCCTTGAAGCCCCCCTTGCATGTGTCCAAGACAAGCCGGGGCCCCCCCCCCCAACCCCAACCCCCATAGACGCACAAAAATAATGAAGTGATTAATTACATACTTTTATTTGCAAAAAAATAAACAGTGGTTGTAGGTTTTTATACTCATATATACACACAAACACACACACACACCCTTTTACGTTTCTCAGACATTGGGATTGTATGAATTTAATGTTTTTATGAATATAATTTCGGTAACATCCGTGCAGACAAAATTGTGCGTCCCCCCAGTGATCTCTCGCGCCCCCCTCAGGGGGGCCCGGACCCCAGGTTGGGAACCACTGCCCTAAGACATGTTATCTGCTCTGGAGTTTGAGGCTAAAGTAGCAAACAAAAAAAACAATGATTATACTGCAGCATTTCGGACGCCTACACACTTGTTTCCGAGCTAATACACAATCTCAGATAGACTTGCTTTTGCGGTTTATGACACTGAAAGACATGTTATCTATAAAAATGGATAAAACTAAGCCAGCCACCTTCAGGTAAATTTTACACAGTGTGTTTGTTTCTACTCCGGCGTTTTGCACAAAACTTACTGGTTTGGTAGAAGCTTTTATTACTCGATTTCCTTATCGCTATAATGTGAACCTCGTCTCGGTTTATTGATTACATCTGGTCTACTTCTTGGACAAACAGTTGAACTTGAACTTTATTTATTTTCGAACAGAACACTAGTCTGGGCAGACCAACTTTAGTAGAAAGGCTCACACAGGCAGTATCGAAGTCTTGCTTTGGGCCGGTGGGACTTCCCTACTCCCACCTCCCTCAGCGCCCAGCTACCCAACACACACACACACACACACACACACACACACACACACACACGCACACACACACACAGCAATCATATTGATCTTACGAGAGTGTGAGCTGTGGTACTGTCTTTACCAAGCTGCCCACCACTCCCGTCCTCTCCAACCCCATCATCTCACTCATCAAGGTTAAAGAACTCTCCAGAAAAAGAGAGGAGGTGGTGAAGGGTGGGGGTCGCCAGAATGTTATCTGACTTCATGAAAGTGACTGCCTGAGGGTCTAACTGGAAGAGAGGCATCCTCGATCTGCCATCTCCCCCCATATGTCAGCGTCCTCCCACTCAAACCCGCAGAAATAGATCAGGAAGGACGTCGAGATTGTTTCTCCGAGGGTGGCTAAAGACGGACGTGGTTCCCCACGTAGCAGCATTAGCAGCAACTCCATGAGCACTTAAAGCAACAATTTGGTAAAAATCAAATGTACTAAATTTCCCTCTTTCACTGTATGTAGGTCATCAGTCAACAGATGTTTGGTGCCTGAAGTTTGCTGCCTTACTTTTGTGCTGGAGCTAATGTAGCCTTGCTAACAAGTATCAAAAACTTTAGTCTCACAAATTAGCATTGCATAAACTGCAAATCTCAGCCATCACACACTCGTCTGGTGTGAAATCTGATTTACACAATTTAACACTCACTCCAGATGCAATCAGCCATGTTTGGCTTATTTAGTGTAGAACTGGAGCTGCTAGGCTGATGTTGCTAGTCATCACACCATGGTCAATAAGCCCAAAATCTACTGCTGAAATACATCCTCAAAATGTCTCTCAAGCTGTTCAAACCACATCCAGCACTTCATTAAAGTGATGTAGACTCGTGCCTGTGGTTTAGGACACTGTGTGACTTACTGTGAGCTTTAAAAAAGAACAAACTCCACTGTGTAGCCGTATGCTCTGGGAGGCCTACCTCAGGAGTGGGAGTGCTGATCTAGAATCAGTTTTATAGCAATGACTGTCATAAACACAGAGAAATCTGATTCAGTGTCAATCCTCTCCAGTCCTTTTGTTGTCTAAAATAGCGGCCTGTATCAATGAGATTCTGTTTATTCTTTATAGCTCTCAGTAATTTCTAACCCGCACTGACTCGTCTGCATGACCTTAATGAAGCGCTGGGTTGGCTTGAGAGGAGTAATGAGAATAAGGGGGGAGGGGGGGGGGGGGTTCTGACTGGTAGTGTTTGTTAGAAACACTAGCCATGTAGCTTCAGTTCTAAAGTAAAAAACTACAACTATACACTGGCTGTTTGATAACATCTTAAAAATCTAAAATATTCTCTCAGTAGCTTGGCATGGTTGCAGTGTGTGAAGATTTAGGCTTGTAGTTTACACTATACTGATTCTTGGGTAGAATCTCTTGCTATGTTTTAGCTAGATCTGCATTAATGCCAGTGCAAAACATTTGAAACTCATGTTGCCTTACTTCACTACATTGTGAAGAAGGAGCATATGTGTAAAGCCGATTGCTTCTATTGGAGTTCTGGTGTTGGCTGTGCTTGATGCTAATGTGGAGGAGAGTCTCTGCAAAGGGATAAAAGGAAAATTGGTTTATCCACAGCATTTGCTTTGGCTTACACATATCCAAAACACACTCACACCTTGTTGCAAGATTCTGGGAGCATGCTGGCCTTAATCGAAGTCTATGTGATCTATTACGCGAGCTCTGTGTCTAACAAAGGGCTATTCTGGGCCAGAGGAGCTGCTCTCCAGCCCCACGCCAAATTAACAGGCCGTACGCTTTCCCTCATTGTGCTGGGTAATTGCCACAATGCATCTTCTCGCCCAGCTAATTAAGTGAGTCTCCCCTTTGTCTCGCTGCACTCCAGGAGCTTTTGAACAGTAGAGAGAAAGCGCAGAGGAAGCCCGCCGTTGCGCCTGTGCTTGTTTACCAAAAGAATGAGGCTTACTGTGGGACAAATGCTCCATAAAAGGGTGCGAAACGGGAAGAGGTGGGTGGGTAAGGGGCGATGCGGACACACTGGGGGAGTGTACGCCACAGGTTTTAACAAGATGGCACCCATTATTGTTAAGGGAATGCTAAGAGACTGGGTGTGTGTTCTCTAATGGACTGCAGGTTGTGTGGGTCATAAACGTGTATTCAGCAAGATGAGCTCCACAAAATAATCACCGCAATAATAAAAATAATAAAGCATGCCATTACAGTTGAGTACATATTAGCAAAACAAAGGACACAAAGAGCCACTCGAGTGGGTTTAAAACAGTCATAAAATGGTTGTAGCAGCTTTTCTGCTGCGCTCACTTTAACAAGACTCAAGACGAAATTAAAGTGGCGATCTGTCGGACACCACCGCGTCTAATGCTACTAGCAGCTTTTTTCTTCTTTGCATAATCTAAAGTACCAGGAAGAAAATAACAGAGAGACACTTGGGTGCATTTAACACATCTATAAAATGTTGCAAGTCAATCTGTTAGAGATTTGAAACTGAATAAAGAAACAGAGACTGATTTCACACACGCAAAATACATATTCTCCAAGCTTCCTGTGTTCTTCAGCACAAGGCAAAAGCAGAAAGCACTCATTGTTTTATCTGTTCCTTTTATTAGCCCCTATGCCACTATAGACAGAGTTGAGGTCTCATCTACATTCCACTCTGTCCAGGAGTTGCTAGGAGAGTTGCTATGTGCTCTTGCCATCTCCTCTCCCTCTCCATTGTCTAAAGTAGCTGTCTTTCACGCTTCAACCAAAGCAGGCGGTCTAAACTCTGCTGCACTTCAGTCTAAGAAGAGACACACGTAATTCTGCAGAGCCTCACCAAATCCCTTCTCTCCCATCTCACACACACACACACACACACACACACACACACACACACACAATCACAGTCAAGTTTCTGCCAAGGCCTTGACATTGCAGAGACATCACAACCAAGCCAAGCACTCTAGTTTTCAAGTTAACCAAGCTAAAAAGCATTCTGCTACATGTGTTCACAGCAAGCAGATATATTTGTTCTACCAAAACACATGTAGTTTTTTGGGGTTTTTTTTTAAAAAGGCTGGATTTTGTCAAACTGTCAGACTGAGAATTTATATATCTACTCACAAGCAGTAAAATTTCTAATCGTTTAAGGTCGAAAGTACAAAAAAGCTCTGTGTATAAAGTGCTGTGCCAAATACAATGAATCTATGAAAATAATCTTTATAGTAAGTGTGTATTTGAAAGGAGAGCACTACAAGACTTTGAAGTAAATACAAATAAACATGAATATTTTCAAAATGTAACAAGAATATTTTGCTTCCTCAAATGTCATTGATATCGTAGTTGGAGATAAGACTACAGGTTTGGTTCCTGATTTCTCTGTGCTTTGCGCAGATTTGTTTGGTGGTAAAACTATAAATGCAGGTCTCTCTTCATTTAGAAATTGTTTCAGTAACATACTGACATAAAATTGAAATGTAATTCTATTTGTTTTTATTTTAAATGTATTTGGATGCCCCAGATATTTTGTCTCCATTATTGTGATTTTTTTAAATTTCATATTAAACCAGCAGCTTCCCTTTACCTGAACGTTCTAATAGGAACTCTTAAATTAATTCCCAACATGTTAATGATAAAATAGAAATTGTGCATTTGTAGAAAAGGTGTGTCTGTATCAACAAAATCAACAAAACATGCCATTTGATGTTTTCATGTTACATGTGTATACACACATGTACACACACACACATATATATCCTCTTTTTTTTCAATATAAGTTTCTTATCAGCCAGTTCAGTATGAGATGCTGCTGTGTTTTAATTATAAGAATATTAATAATGTGAATTATTGCAGGGCTGGATGGCAGGTGTCTCTCCATGTGTGTGTGTTTGTGTCCCCCACGCTCACCGAATGCTTGTTAATTTGCAGAATCTACAACTGTTGGTCTAGAACTAGACAATGGCCCCAATGTGATCGAAATTAGTGTCAAGGTCCTCACTTGCTCCCCCCCCTCACTCTCTGTCTCAGTCTGAAGGTGGCTGTGTGCACACATGTGGACGGCTCTGTCTGTCTGCGCAGCCTGAATAAATGAGCTGTGTGTATGCATTGTCCACAGACACAGGCCCAGTGTATATATTAGTGATGTGACTTGACCCTGGCCGGCCCGGGCCACTGTTTCGCCTCTTTGCCGGGTCGTGGGAAAAAGGGGAGACCTCTTTTCACAGCTGCTGCAGCCGTTGCATTCAACCAATGGAGTCGCGGACCCAGCCGGCCCCCTCCCCGCCACCCCCATTCACTCTGCAGCCTGCTGCCTTTTCACAACGCTTCCCTCCTCCTCCTCCTCTTCCCTCGCTCCTTACCCCCCCCACCCCACCCCACCCCGCCCCCCAAACATCTTCAGAAATACACCTCACTATTGAAGCGGCCCTTTTGCATGGCACTGTCAGAGAGGCCTTACACAGCCTGCCTCAACCCATTCTCTCCCTGAGAAAATCAACTGCCTCTTCAGCCTCTAGAGATGTTTCTCAGCCACAAAAAGAAAAAAGCAGCTTTTCTGTTAATACTCTAATTACCTAAAAATATCTAATATTAAATATATAGTGAAAATACAGCACAAAATAAAAACAGCTATAATAGTGCCATACACTAGTGCTCCACACGCAGCAGGCACTCCCCCGCACTGCCTTTAACTCATTCTGCATATTAATTTCAAAAGATTTATCTCCTATCAGGCCATATAGGCCAGCAGCTCATTTAAATCACCCTCCAAAGAAAGCCATGCAGTCGTTTATGCTTTAAATTCTAAAAAGCCTGGACTTTTTTGTAGCTTTTAATGTTCTTTTTTTTTTTTATCAAAAGAACTAAACACCATCCACACAAATATAACAGAAGCCACACTAAATATAAGCCTCAAACTGGTTGAAATAACAACACATTACAATCCATGACACATAAAATAATAATAGAAATGAGAGGTAATTTGAGTATTTAAGAGTAATTTGTCATATGCAAATATTCAACATTTAAGTAAATCATATTCTAGTAGAGGGAAATTTTATGAAATGCTTAAATCTAAGCTGTTCTCCTGCCATGCTGCGTAGATCACTGAGAGATGAACAAAATAACAAAAGAGTTTTGGCCCACAAAAATCATAACCAGTACTGATAATGTCAAGCACTCAGCACATAATGGCTGGCTGATTGGTTGTCCTTCAGTCATCAAAGTCCAACACAATTCAACATTTGCCAACAACAAAACTACACAGATCATGATCACAAATCAGTGGAGTGGCAGTTCTGCCTCCCAGTTCCTGAGATCTGCAGAATTTCTCGCAAACAACCACGACTTTAAACCAAAACTCAAAAATCACAGACTGCTGTTACTTTAGATTGCTGTTATATAATATATATCCACAGTCTCTCATGGATACACATTTACATAGACACATATATGTACAAACACACACACACACACACACACACACACACACACACACACACACACACACATATATACACGTGACATCAGTTTCCCCACAGACTGCAGGATGTTGAGTCATAAATACCGGACGATTTATATGATTCAAACTCAGCCTGGCCAGTATTGGGCTGTGAGTAGAGGATTATCCAGGAAAATAATCGTTTAAGACCTTCTCTGAAATCGGGACATGATTGTTGCAAGGGGCAAATCTGCCTAAAAATGAGCCCCATGATCCTGTAGTGTGGACCCGGCTTTGGCTTGAAGAAACGGCTGCACATCATGGCATGGGGAACAGCATTTCTTTCAGTGTCAGTTCATTCATTATTTTTACTCAATATCTAATCCATAATAAACAAACATCGGTCATAGAAGAACCGCACACAGTTATCTAAGAAATCATTCCGTTGATGATTCTTTGATTGTTTTAAAAAATTCGTTTAAAAACACTGCTGCTGGAACAAAGAATTGTATCTCTGTCTGGAGTTTGTTTTTCACAAAATTTGAAAATACCAGCTGCCAAATAGACCATTTCAAAATTTCATGCTGAATGGACCAAAAGAAATGCTCTAGAAATTAGAATTCAGCGTTACATTTTTCAACAAAGAAAGTGTAGAACATTTTCTTCTTATCCTCTGAATCTACGTATATTGGACATACAAGGACTTGTCCCAACAGAGACAAAAAGATTTTGAGTAAAGTTTAATAAGTAAAAAAAGTGCAAGTCATCTCCACAGGTTCTAGATCAGTTAAAAGTCAAGAACCATTCAGTAACCTTTCATTTTAAGAGTGCAGAGAAGATCTGGCTAGTGTATTCCAGGCATGCACAACCAGCAAGTGTGTTATTGTACTGGTGGCGTTCCATTTTCTACAGTTTTTTTCTCTTTTATATGGAATTTGTTGAGCTATGCTGCACACTCAGTCACTGTTTTCGCTTCTAACCCACTGGTTTTGATTGATCTGCATACCCCCTGCGTTCGATTCGGTGGACTGATGTGGTCGTGTTAGGCAGAGGCAGGGGAAGGGGAGGCTGAGACTGAGAAGTAGTTAGATGATGTGAAGTGGGGGAGATAGCCACAGGGTACTGAGTCCCCTCTGATCCTCTGCCTCTGATTCCTCAATTCAATTCTTCCTCTGGGCAAAAAGCTGGACTAGAACTAGGCCAATGTCACAGACTGTTTCTCTGGCCAGAAAGAAGAAAGAAAGGAAGAGAGAGTGAGATGGAGTGTGAGAGAGAGAGAGAGAGAGAGAGAGAGAGAGAGAGAGAGAGAGAGAGAGAGAGAGATTTTTCGTCCCGACAGCCAGCACTTCTTTTCTTGATGGCCCTCCCTCAGTGCTAAAACATGGTGTATCTATAAAGAAGTTCTGTGCTCCTCCAGCCTCAACTCTTACTTCCTCAGTGACTAATGCCTCAGAATACTGCAGGTGATCAATGGCTCTGGACTGATAATGTTCGCCTCTATTTCTTCAAGAAACAGGATGAAGAAGGGGAATTTCTGTCTTGGCCTGACAAATGTGACAGAATTAGGATGTTTGGTCATTTTACAAGGGCCTTGTCAGCTACAACACGTAATAAAAAAGATCACAACACATCCTTCCATTACAAAAGCAGATCAATACGACTGGAATCAATACTACAGAAACGACTCAATGTGTGCTTTGATAGTCAAAGTGCACAACATCAAACAGCCTAACACTAAAACTTGTCCAGGTATGAAAAGCCCTTTGAGTGTTAAGCAGAAGGCTAAAGGTCCACACAGTGCTGGGCGATCAATGGTCTATACCAGTAAACCAGTCCACAACAGTTAAGCTGAAACTAGCATCACATGTGGTAGAATTATAAAAATAGTTTCTATGTTGATAAAATTACATTTATTTAAGGTCTCTTTAGTCTTACGTTGAAAAATGGATGCACAATAATATCAGAAACATATTAAACTTGGCAAATAGCTGCTAAAAAATATACATCAGCAAAGGATTTGCTAAAATGTTTGTTTACTTTATTAATAAGAGCTTCATAAAATACCAGATACTGTAATACACTGGAACATATCGCATAATTTGATTTTATACTTTAGAATTATTAATATCGCTTATCACTAGAGCTGCATAAGAGCACAAAAGTTCACCAATAAAGGGTAACTTTTTCCATTTAATTATTTTTTTTATATAATTTAGGCCTAGTCATGTGTTTAAATGTGTTCTAATGTGTTATGCACAATTTGATGAGACAACAATACATATACACACATATACATGGTATTCACAGGGACACACATATGTGACACATCAAACACTCTGGACACTCATCCTGGACATGCGTTATGCAAAAAGCAGAGCAACCAATCAGAACTGGCCTCCAAGTCTCATTCACGACACTTTAAGCTATAAAAATAAAACATTATCGAGTGCTCCTAGGTCTATACTATGCTCAAACTGTTTTAAGAATCAGTCAATTGCATTTTGCAGCAGTTTCACTCAAACAAACTGATCCTGTATCTCCCCCAGCATGCCCAATTCCCACATTCCTGTCCAGAACCCCACAATCGCAGGAATGTTTTAGTTTTATTTTTAATCACACACATTTAGAGACGCATCAACAATTAACACAGCCAAATAAAACTTAAGGCTCAGATGGCTGCACTGGTTCTCCAGAGGAGCAGAAGAGGAAATCAGAGCAGGAGGGGAAGAGAGAGAGAGAGAGAGAGAGAGAGAGAGAGAGAGAGAGAGAGAGAGAGAGAGAGAGAGAGAGAGAGA
>JBBJLR010000040.1:9227656-9241996 GCA_037577145.1 Brachypetersius gabonensis | reverse complement strand
GAGAGAGAGAGAGAGAGAGAGAGAGAGAGAGAGAAAGAGAAATAGCGAAATAAGAGAGAGAGAAAGGATTTTAGCCAAAATATTACTCTCAATATCCAGTGCTTATAACTCAGATGATAAAATTGGGGTCATAATGACTCAATTAAGCTTGATGTCTTTTTATTATACTTTTTTTTTCTTTTTTTTTCAAAACTAAGTCAGTTTGCATATTTATTTGTGCAATGTTTATTTTTAACAGTGACTCTTTAAAGATAGTGGATCTTCACACATACGGCATTTAGCAGACGCTTCAATCCAAAGTGACTTCCATACCCTAAAAACAGGGGACAGCGTCCCTGGAGCAACTTGGTGTTGAGGGCCTTGCTCAGGGACCCGGTGGTGGTATACTGAAGGTAGGATTCAAACCCATAACCCTTTTGGTCCAGAGGCAAGTATCCTACCCACTAGGCCACCACCAATCATTTACAAATATGGTTCTTCAGAGAAGCCTTTAAAAGCATTTTTTCATCACGCCTAAGAATCCTCTCAAGCGCATTTATATTTGAATTAAACTATGTTAAACCTCACTGTGGTTCTTTTAAACATTTCTAGGGTCTCTTGGACCCGAAACCCAACAGTTTCAGATGCGTCTGATTCAATGCACCCACCAGCAAAACAAAAAACATGTAAAAGGTGAAATGTGTAGAATAGTGGGTTTCTAGGCCTGCAGTTCCATCATCTCACTATCTGGGTGACTGAAACATAACTGATCTATCAATGCTCTGCCCACAAAGGTGCTCTTTCACATATACTGGCAAAAATATCACAGCAGATCATCTTTATCATGATCTTGAGAGATTAAACCACAATTTGCTTTCTGAGCCTATTGTGCATATAATCGGCACTTATCAGTACAACATTATTATAAAAAGAGCATAACCTGTAAAGTTTTAACACTGCATTAAAATGATTGTACTATTTATAGCATAAAATTATTGATAGCAATTGTGATGTATCTAAATTCAGAATATAATGCATATTGTATGTAAATGTCCTCAAATATTAATAAATAATACATTTGCCATATTGTCATTTCAACCTAAGGAGAATATCAGCTGTATCTCACAAATTTAAGCTTCTACAACATGTTTCAAATAACCTACAACATTGGTTGTCCACAGAAGCACAACATTTTAAACCAAAAAGCTCAGAGGTAAGTAGCAACTAAACATCTGCACCCATCTGTACAGCTTCTCCTTTGATTTGTTTGACATAGCAACAGTAACCGGGAACAGAAACTTCAAAACTATGGATTTGTGGGTGGAGAAAAATGTCATCAGAAGAGAAGAGTGTAACACAATCGTACCTGGCGATTTCTTTGGTCAAGAATACGGGAGATCTGTATTTTCTTTCGGCCCATGATGCTCCCTCTTCAGCTCTTCGAGGAAATAGTTCTGTGAAAATACAATAGGAATATGGAATACAATAGTAATTTGAAATAAAGCATCAATCGTTTTATTTCAATTCATTGCAACGGACTGGGAAAATACATCATTTCAGATCTGCATAGTACAGCTTCAGCCACGCAATCATTCTTTGGCTTGAGTGTGAATAAGGGCAAACGGTGCAACGTGCCATAACAAATCTGATGGGAAACAGTGTGTTTTGTCATGATGCAATTAGTCCTATCACCGCTGCCCCCCCCCACACACACACCTCTCGCCCCTCGTAAATGGGTGTTCATTTATACCCCTGAGAGGCAGTTTGGGGCTAAAGTTAGTTCAGGCGAACGCCCCCACAGTCTGGACTATCCCAGAGTGAGTATGAGCATTTCCACTGGGCACGGGTTAAAAATATTCCATCTCCATTTAAAGGTAGAGCACAGTAAGCAGTGTTGCAGCCACAGTTAAAATAATAGAGCGTCGCAGTGTGGGTAAAGTTCCTGTCCACCCCCTGCTCTCCCATGAGCGAAATGTACACAAACAGCGGGCCCGAAGGGATACAAAACTACACACGGGTTTGGACACTGAGTGATAAAGCGGAGGTGTCAGTCTCATAATGATGAAAAATATACCAAGTTAATCAAGTGTTAGGAGTCTACTTAAAGATATCATGTCTCAAATAGTGTGAATGCATTTGTCATCCATAAATCCATAAACTGGTTCAAATAAGAGATATTCTCAGTCACAACTACTGAGCTAATATTTCCCAATTTAAAGCAATAACAGTCTTTCATAAGGCCATTTCATTACTGAGCGTATTACTCAGTTAGTATTTCTAAAGCTAACTGTTCACTAATAGGTCTTTTGGAGCAATTAACAGAGCAATTCATTCAAGTTATCAACTGAACGCTAAAACATAAAAGTGCCTGTGTTAAAAAAAAATTCAAGCTTGAGGATCAAACTCGCCGTTTCCTGATATTAGGGCTGGACACTTAGAGCGCCATTCTTAAAATGTATTATTATTACACTTAACCCTCTATGGTATGGTGTTGCCTTCAGGCAACAAACCATTATTTTGGCCCACCCACTGCCCCATAAAAAAAACCAAATAAACATCACATTAAAAGTCTGATGATTAGTCTCGAACCAATAAAATTTTAAGTGGGTGGAGGTTTGACCTTTTGTCTGGGGGTGGAGCAAGCCAATAGCTGGGTTGGACACCCTGCTAGCAGAAGGTAAGATAAATTTCACTTTTTTACAGGTTTAAATCGAAAGAATTTTTGCATAAAAAATCTGCAATGCACATGAACATGTGAAGAAGCATATCTGATTGAGTAAAGACATTTTTTGTCTTTATTTATATACTAAAATTGTAGTTTTTCATCTGAGGCAACATTGTGCAGTAAGACCACTTTGGGTTGTGTGTGTGTGTGTGTGTGTGTGTGTGTGTGTGTGTGTGTGTGTGTGTGTTTATATATGAACACAAACACACTGTGCAGCTAATCTCTAACCCACTGATTGATAAAATTGATAAAAAAAGTAACTGATGTTTGTTGAAATATAACTTGTTAGTGTTTGTTGATGTTGCAATAAAACGTCTAATGTTTTTATTGCTTGTTTGTTCCTCATTCCATATGAAATACCTTAGTGTTAAAAGTAAAACTGACCACACCCACTATAAATCAGAATATAGTTACCAATCAGTCAATCATCTGACATGAGAGGACTGAAGGTCTGAACAATGTGAGACCTCACTTAGCTACATCTACCTAGATACCACTGAGTAAAAAAATCGGATTGGATGCTTTTGCAAAGAGTGTTTTAATTATGAAATCCATGTAAAGCTCAACAATGAAGAAAGAGCAGCATCACAATTCTCATGTTTAAGTATGACCATAATTCTAGTGGATAGAAATAAGCTAAAGAAATACAGCCACATGCTTTTTTAGGCTTTCTCCGAAAAAATTAGGTTCTCCCTCTGTATTAGTTCACTTCTGAAGTACGAAGGTCTGATTTTGAGAAGCTTCTATGGTCCACCAGTTCAACCAGGTGCCAAGGTTTATGCAATTTGCTTTTAAGAAATGTTTTAATTACCTGTTAAATGGTTTCCACTGCACTGAACCAGCAGACCTGAAATCAGTTCTAAGGATCCATTCGATCTTTTTTTGAGAACCACTGGTTTAATGGAGTGGGAAACACTGGGAAGATGAGGATATTCTAGCACATAGTATTTGAGGGGTGGCTAAAAATCAAATGCGCTAATTTCCCCTATTAATGCAGCCGTTTGGTGTCTTAATTGTTTCATTGGAGGCTGATGTAGCAAACAATAATGGAGTCTTGTATCGCCCCACAAGTTGCAATGAGTTGTTTAATAATCTTAATTCTTACATCTGTCTGCATGTTTTTTGTATTCTCACAGAGAAGTCTTTAATTTTTCACTGAGGGTTAATGCAGCAAATAAGCTTACAGAAAACAATTAGCCTGGATGCTAGAATCAATATTTCATGGAGAATACACAGTGAACATGTTTGACAAATGTCATAAAATGTGTCTAGGGAAAGCGTTCGTAGCCCAGCATGGGACTGATGTCACGCTGAGCTGTGAAGTGTCCAGACTCCCAGGGTCCTCCACGCTGCAGTGGGAGAGAGAGGGAGCTCCCATAGCTAACACCAGCCTGCTCCTCAACAACACTGCCTACATCATTTTACACAATGTGGACCAGCGCAGCCAGGGCAAGTACACCTGCAAACTGAGGCACAGCGGGAAGGTGGTGCTGCACGGCAGCCGAACACTGAACGTTTTGCAATGTGAGTATATAGTAGACCCCAGAAGTTTGCCAGGTTAGAACCTGCAATTGTGAAAAACTGTGAATTTGTGGTAAAAAAACCCAAACAACTAAAAATGTGTAACAACTAAAAATTTTTTTGTGTAAACTCTAAATATGCTCCCCAAACACTTTCACTTCATTTTAAATTCATTACCCTTAAAGAAAATGTAAAGGTAAACCCATATCCGTACTGTACAGTTTACACTGAACTCCTGCAGTGCTAGAATGTAAAAACCGATGTTACCCCTGTACAGACTGGACTGTAATTTATGCAGCGTGTTTTCTTTGGTATTAGCAGGTAAATACAGTACTTTGTTACTTTGTTTCTCTCAACAGTACTAAAAACGTATACAGGTATATTTTAGATGGAAATTTCACTGAGTCTAAAAGCAGAGGATATTTGCGATTTCCATAAACAATTATTAATTCCAATACTAATAATTGTGAACCGCAACACTGTATTGTTTCACACCAACGCATGATGCTGTCTGTCTGGCAAATTCAGTTGTTTTCCATTATTTATATCAGAAGCACATTTACTGGGGAAGTATGTGAGAAAGACATACATAAATACGGTAGTGTATAAGTGTATTCGGATTTAGCAGACTTATCACTTGACAGTTCTGAGTACATTCTTGTATTGGTACATCCAAGAGACGTTTATGGGTACTCATGTACTCAGTCAGCCAGTACTTCATTCTTATGTTAAAATGCTTTTTGTTTGTTATCTCAAGAACAAAGACTGTTTCAACAGGACTGTAAACATTTTGTGTGACATGTTTGCTTACATTTCCAAGAAAAATATAATTACTATTATAAGTGCCTGAATGTGAACATGCAAAGATTGATAAGGCTGGTGTGGTGCAAATGCAGCTCGGCTGCCCCTTTGCATGAGCTGTATTTAGCACAGTCCACTTGTGTAAACAGGGCCTTGAAGCAGCTGCTGACACTTAAGCCCTGAAAACCTGTTCAACCTGCAATCAGTGTACAATGTATCACATTCTTTCTAGCACCACTGTACCAGTTTCTGAGATCTCACTATGACAAATATGGTTGTGGTAGTAGCTTAGTGGGTTACACAGTGACCACAAAGTTTATTGTGAACTCGATGACCACAAAGTTGCAGATTAAAACAACCCCACCATGCACACTTTCTCCCATTGTGTCCTTGAGCAAGACGCTGAACCCTCAGTTGCTTGTAATTAATGATTGGAAGCCGCGGCGGTGCGTCAGCTAAATGCCACTTTACCTTTATCCAAATATCAAGAGGTTGCCTGTGTTCATTTTAGGGGTGCAACGGTACAGGTATCCCACGGTACGGTACGTACCTCGGTATTTGGGCCACCGTTTCGGTTCGGTTTTGTGCATAAAGAGAACAATGTTTTTTCTCCCAAAATTATATCTTTATTTTGAGCAAATTCCAGCAACACTGTGCTCAATAATATAACACTACAAATAATAACACAACAAAACAAATAATGAACTGCCTCTTACTCACAATTAAAATACGTATACATGTATAAAATTCAAACTTACAAAATATAAAAAAAAACATTTTTAAAAATATTAAAGTGCCTCATAAAGTGCTCTAAACACAACACAGTAGTCAGAGTAAACATACTTCAGCTACATTCACGATGTAAAGTTCACTATCAATCACTGCCATTATGGGCATGATGTATTTATTCCTCTGCTATTATAAGATTCTTCTGTAAGAAGATAAGCCATGAGAGTGAACTTGCTCTCATTTGCCCTCTACCACATGAAAGGATCAGCATCTACATTAATAGAGACAGTTACCTTTTAATCTCTCCTCCATTCAGGAACTGTAATCTCAGCATGACTACGCTTGAGATGCTTAGCCATATAGCTCATGTTTCAATTAGCATATAGGACACGTGTTCGGCAATGTTTACAAACAGTGACATTACTATTAACTGTTTGACTCCCTGGTCGTTGTATTCTACAGTGAACCCGTGAAAATTCCATCCTGGAGATTTGTACGAAGCCGGTGCTTTTTCAAATGCCTGCCTCTCGATTGTTCCGCTAGTGCTGGCCATGTTTGTTTGTTTTTCTTTTTTTCCGCGTCTGTAAGCTGAGCTGCGAGCTCAGATCCAGTTACGTCAGTGTGGGGGAGGGCGAGTGGGTGGAGCCACAACAGTGATTGGACATTAACTCTCTGTGGAGGGGTTTCGCTCATTGCCGCTTGCTGCTTAAGTGCCATTTTCAAAGGGAAGTGCAAAACCGAACTACCGCAGTACACAAGGGCGTACCGAACCATGCAGCATGTACCGAACAGTCCGGTATTTATCGTGTGCCGTTGCATCCCTAGTGCATTTAGAGAACACTTTTAGCCAAAGCAACTTCCACTCCATAACTACAGGGGGCAGTCTCCCTGGAGCAACTTGGGGTTAAGGGGTTAAGTAACTCAGTGGTAGTACACTGAAGGTAATATTTGAACCCACAGCCCACTAGGCCAACACCACCCCTCCAAAGGGTAATGGGGGCATTTGGCTTTTATTCAGAGCAACTTACAATCATTAGTAAAGTGTCTTGCTCAGGGATACAATGGTAGAACGTGGGTGTTTGAACTGGTGAGTTCGTGGTCATCGGGTTCCCAGGCAAGTGTTTTCCCTGCTGAGCTTCTACCACCCCTGTGTTCATCAAGTCCATTCCCCAGGCTCCAAGGTGTTAGCCAAGGCTCATGTTCAAATGACCGAATGTGTCTTCTTGTCTTTCCAGATACGTACCCATTGAAAGCTACTCTTTACCGAGAGACCTCCAACAGCAGTGAGTTGTCACTCATCTGCAAATCCCTGAAATCCTATGATAAAATACTCTGGCAGCTAAACCAGCCAAAAGTGGTAATGATTGCTGCACAAAAGGGACAAGGACATACAGTGAATGGTACAATCGAACCGGGGAGACGATCCTCCACAATGTACAACGGAAATGACTTCATTTTTCACATCTCACCCGTGAAGTTTGGTTACAATGGAACCTACACCTGTCTTGCAGACAATAAGACCACCTACACAAGCATAACACTGTGCACTGTAAGAGGTACGTAATCTGTCAACTGGCATTGTATTAGTGAAGTCTGGCCTAGTGGGTAGGATTCTTGCCTCTGGACCAAGTTGTCATAGCTTTGAATCCTACCTTCAGCACCATCACTGGGTTCCTGAGCAAGACCCTTAATCCTAAATTTCTCCAGGGAGATTGCCCCCTGGAGTTAGGGAATGGAGGTTATTTTGGATATAAGCAGCTGATAAATGCCATAAATGTTCTGGACTTCAGTCTCTGCAGATCCCCCTGATGGCCCAGTCAGGAAGCAGTCAGTGGTTCTGACCTGTGAGGTCTCCAGGGTGATGCACCAAGTGACCCTGGTCTGGCTGAGGATGGAGGGGAGCAGGGCAGTGTTGCTGAAGCAGGGTGTCCTGGAAGAAACAAACAGCAGGAGGACCCTCAGTGTGACTGTGGACCGTCTCACTGAGGACCGGGTCCTGTGGCAGTGCGCTGTGTTTGTGGAGAGCACTCTGAAGGCACTGGCCCCTCTGTGGCTTGAACCACAGCCAGGTAGACCAGGTAGACCGCACAGCATGCTTTACACGTGCTGTTCACAAGCATTTGACAGGAAAGGCTTCACTGTGTTCCTGGTAGAACATGTGTACTGAGACTTATCCTCTCATTGGCCTGCATCTCTGCAGGGGACGGCGCAGCAGAGGGCAGCAGCTGGCACACTGTGCTCGCCGTGACGTGTGCTGTGGCTGCCTGTGTGGCCGTCTTGCTGGGAGCTCTGCTGTTTTACTGCCAGAGAAAATCAGCAGCCGGTAAGATCACCTGCTCCTGGCAGCGCCACCATTACCAAGGTTTAAGAGCAAACAAGCCTCAGTTTCAAGTTCGTAGGCACTGTTATAAGAAAATATCTCCATATGGTATCTTTAACTAATATATTCTAGCTTAAGATTTGTTACATTTGACCAATATTCCTGTATGATTCAATCAATGAAATGTCATTCAGAGCAAGTTCATATAGAAATGTATACTTTGAAGACGTTAGAGTGGTGGTAAATGGAACCAGACGTCTCCAACACAGATACTGCTATTTTAGTTACCATGCAAATCCACCAGTGAACATACACATATCTTCTGAGTGTTTGTATGGAATGTTGAAAATGGAAAATAGTTGGAAAAAATAAGCAAAACTGTATTATTTTTTTTCCTTAACCATGACTTGATTTTAAAAATAAATTTCAAAACTCTGGTAAAACAAGGCATCAGGCAGTGCATTCAGAACCATCAACAGTGATCTCTCGCTTTTTGCAGGGGTTACGTTCCAAGAACACCAGCATATAGTGAAAAAAAGTGTTGTGTTTTGGTAAAAAAAATGCCTATTTTTATGGTGCAAATTCTAGATATGCCCCAAATTTGCTCCCAGAACATCTTAATGCATTACCATTAAAGAAAATGTAAAGGTAAACAAATAATCAATCAGAAAACTTTAGCATTAGCAGCGTGCAAAGACTCAGACACAAAAGAAATGTTGAAATAACTCTCTCTACTCAGGGCACAGCTTACTAATACCATGCTGGACTGGTGGCAGTATACAGTTCGGTTCTCAAAAAAATCAGCTTTAGACTGAGGGGTTACTGTATACAGAAGTTTGATAAATTAACCCTCAAGTTTTTGTGAAGTAAGTCTTCTTACTGCATACTTTATTGCTTTTAAGGATTTAGATTACTGCAGTTACAGCTACAAAATTATAGCATCTGATCTGAATTCAGTTTGTGTTTTATGCACCTAAGTGTAATAAAAACATGAAAAGTGTACTTTCAAAACTTCTAATACAATTAAATAAATACAGTATAATACTTAATCCCACCTGAGTGTTCAGGAGCTCTTACTTTGTAGTACACAATGTCCACTTAGGAATAAATAGGAGGTGAGACACAGGTCACAAAGGAGTCATGTCCAGTTATGGTGTCAATCAGAAGTACACAAAGTGCCACAAAGTACATTAATTAAGTTAATGGTCAGATTTGTTCAGTTTAACATCTGCTTTGCCACAAAGAACAATTTTCAAGATCCTTTTTTACACGTTTTTACAGAAAGTGCCAATAATTACAGAGCTGACTTTTTTTCTGCCCATGAAGAGGATACTATTTAGTTTAAATCCAAATACCGTAATGCATTATAGGGACAGACCAATTATTATTTTTTGGCCCAAACATTTTTCTGCACCTAAACATTGTTGTATCCCTTAATTGCTGTCATCTTGCCTCTAGATGATAGTCATGTTGCTTCTGTAAAACCGGAAGAGCAAGAAGAGGAGCTCCACTACGCCTCCGTCACTGTAGTGGGATTCTGTCATGGTAAGCCTGGAGATGGGATTAGAGTGGATTACTCTTTTCTGTTCTTGTCAGTAGGTCTTTGTACTGTTTTACATAATAAGTAACACAGTAGCTACTGTGGGTAAATGGCATTACAATCTTTTTTTCAGAAGCGGGTGGAAATGCCAGAAGGAAGGTAAGGAATTAGGAAATATATTATATTTTAGATGTTGTGATGTGGATCATAACCCTGATTATTCTTATACAAGAGGCATGGAAATGTTATATGTACTAATATTGCTAATATGATGTGGCTTTTAGCCTGAATATTGTGTTTATCTCAAATCTTGTTGCCACAGGCACCAGATACCAGTGACTCGATCATCTATTCTACTGTCAATATCAAATGAGGAGCATGAATGCTAATGTGATGTACAGTGAAGAGGCAAACCCGTGTTGTTTTATTTGTTATGGATGGGAGGATTGAATGTGTATATACCTTGCTTTGTACTCATATACAGTATATGGACAAGTATATGGACACCTGACCATCGGACCAAACTGAAAAGCCTGAAGGCCTGGACCAAACAAGACAGGCATGAAAGCACCCGGAGTTTGCAATGTTCTGTTATATGCATAATTAATTTCTCTTGAAATGTCCTATGTGGCTTTTTATCTTATGCTTTTATTAATAAAAAAAAAATCGAGCTAAAAATGACTAAAAAGCAACCATGTACAGTACAGTTCTGCAAATCCACTTTCCAGTTTGGGATGCAAGTTACATAAACAGTTCAGTTCATCTCTCTGATTAGAAGACTGGAAACTGGACAGAAGGTCTATTTGGTACTAATTTCAAAAATCCCAGGGAAGACCATTTCCAAGGAAGAAGCCTATTTTTATAGTGTCAACCCTAAATATGCCCCCAAATAGGCTTCCAAGACACTTTAATTTCATGTTAAACTCAGTTTAATGCATTACCCTTAAAGAAAACATAAAGGTAAATAAATAGAATCAGAAAACTTTATTCCTTAATAACCATTAGCATTAGCTGTAGTACAAATCCTCTAGAGAGAGTATGATCTGAAATTAAACAATAAATTAAACAAAAAGTGTGTCCTGGGTGAACCTTATGTCACTTACGGCTTAAAATTTCCTGGAAAATGCACAGGATTGTATATGACAGAGGGAAGAGCCACTGCATTTAATGCAAATCTTCATAGCAAGGCCTGTGTGTATGAGGGAGAGAGAGAGAAGGAGAAAAAGACATGGCTGAGTGAACTTTAAGAGAGCCTTCAGTGGTGTTTATGAACTCATTTTAAAGTAACCTTTCCATTCAAAGACAACTAGATTTTATTGTTCGTCACTGAGATAAATCCCTGCCTCTGCAAGATTTACCAGGATTTTGTGGAGATTTCCCCAAACGTAATATGTATGGCTGTAAACGTTTTGCTGGTGTGATAAAAGCAGAAATATAGACTGTAAATTGATTTATTGAGGAAGCGCTGAAGCGCAGTTCCCTGTTCAGCCTGCAGATGGCACTGCCGCGCCATGCTTGAGCTTGTGGCACTTGCAGCTGGAGGAGGGGCTTACAGGAGCAGACACATGGCATGAAATATACAACAGCGGGTTGATTGTTATAAAATATACCATAATACATTTTGCTCACTTATGCATACATGGCACCATGTGCACGGCTGGAATGTGCAGCAAAGTTTTACATAACACAAGAGAACTTCTGCAAATGACCATTTGATGGCACTGTTGGAAAATGGAGGATGAGAAACCGATGGCAAAGTAATATCCTGTAACATCTCACCGTCTCCCTCACTTCTGTGTCTTTCAGCTGAGAGGTGTGCTCCAACACTTTCACGTCTCAAACACAAAGGTATGAAAAAATGCCACATCTGAATGTCTTTATCAACTAGGGACAGGGCTCTCTTTCGCATCCAAGGCTGTTCCTGCATTGTAGGCATCTGTGTCTCTATTCAAACATATACTAAGGAGTGAAGGGATGAGGTGGGAGGGGGATGTGGTGGAGGAGGTGTGTGGGGGGGTGATGCATCTCGAATGCCGCCAAGGCCTTCCGAAGAAAAAGAAAAACCTCTTTCATTCGACAAAACCTCATAAAACAACAGGGTTTGAAAGGAACGAGGGAGGCAGGTGTAGACAGAATGGGAGGCATGTGGAGGAGAGTGTCCCAAGGTCAACACATGGCCCCCTTCACACCCTGCACAACTGAAGGCCATGGTTGGTCAGAGCAGATACGGCCACATCATGCTACTCAGGTTCTGTCTGAGCTCGGGCCAAGGCGGCCTGGCTCGTTTTGTTTCTGACTCACGGCATTAGATGTTCCCCACCTTTGTTTCAGGTTCATGCCGGATGTGCCTCACTTTATCAGCATGAGTGGCACATCCAAGGATCCAGTGGAGGTCACTGGAGTAAATCACATAGCAGTAAAAACTGAGGGACTACGTTACTAGCCCCAGTAAGCCCAGTTTGTACATTAGTGTTCTTTATAGTATGACTAATGCAATGCAAGAAAATGCATGTCCAAAGGAGGTAATCAACAGGATGGCCTGACAGGAAGGTGGTTGCTCTACTAAACAACCCTCGAAACGAGGCTGACACTAAAACAAAGTCATATTTTGGTCTGGGATTACATATAGGGATAATCCAATGTTTCAAATACATAGAATTGTTATACAGTAAGTTTGGTTTCTATTTTCTGATTACATGTGTTTTTATAGTCAATTGTCAATTTTATTGTATCTCCATAAATAAAATTTATTATTAATCCCATCCAACATTTATGGTATTTAGCAGACATTTTTATCCAAAGCGACTTCCGTTCCCTAACTACAGGGGGCAGTCTCCCTGGAGACACTTGGGTGTTGCTCAGGAGCCCAGTGGTGGAGCTGAAGGCAGGATTTGAACCCATGATCTCATGGTCTAGAGGCAAGTATCCTACCCACCAGACCAGGGCACCACCACCTCCTTCTTCCCTCCGGATACAGATTCCAATGTTTAAATGAGCCGAGACCACAAAACCAGTTCTTTGTTAAAGGGGTGAATATTGTGGTAAAATCCTTTATGGAGTGAAGTCACTCTACAGACTTCAATTTTCCTTTGAAGCATCTCGTCACGCCATTATTGAACAGAGGCAATACCAGTATGAAGTATAACTCAAAGTGACAATTTTTCAATTTTTAGCGTGGAACACGGGTGCACAAGCAAATAAAGGTACACAGCAATGGGTTGAAAAACACTCCTCTGCTAATGTGGGGTATATGTTGTGTTATGCAGTTCTGTATGTTCAGCACTGAGCGTATTCAGACCTCACAAGTCAGTGGAGAACAATAAGCCGTTCTCTTTACTCTCAGATCTTCCCCAGCTATACTCTTTGATATTTGACAATGGATCCATATCTAAATTAGTCTAGGCGTAGTGGATGGCGTGCAAGACACCCGAGAACACAAAAGAGGCACTGAAGAAACACAGACCTGCTGTGTGACACTGTAAATCTGGCCAGTTTGTGCATATTTCACATAATACTATCAAATGACGTCTCCAAGCTGTTGTTTTGGTTACACGCCTTTGTAAACCACCATTATGGGGTGTTTATATGTTTATTCGTTTATAAATGCTATTGTACTGTAAACATAGCAACCACAGCTAATGATGTTGCACAACAAGAAACCGACGAGCAGGTTATAAGTCAAAGTCAAAATCAGACACTAGAATCGAGGCTGACGTTACTGAGGATGAGATGATTAAACATTTATTTAAAAGACTGAGATATTTACAACATCAGAGATGTCAAGTGGTATCGCCATCAGCCTCAAACTGCAGCTCTATGGTCCCTAGGAAGCTGGTGGCCTAGTGGTTAGGACCCACAATCAGAAGTATGTGGGTTCAAATCCCAACGCTGTGTGCTCTGGTGTGTTCAGGCGTGACTATAAAAGGCTGCTTTACTTTGCGTGTGTGTGCGTCCCATGTCCTGAAAGTCATTGATCAGAGGCAATACAAGAATAAAAAAAAGTGACTTATCATTCACGAACACAACAGCACACAGAGTGTGGGGATGGAACCTTACTCAAGGGAACCTCGGGGATGACACTAGCAGTCCAGGGGTCTCGAAATCCCCCGAGACTCTGCATATTTGGCTCCTTGTGTAAGGAAATGTTTGCACTTGACTGTATATTAAAAGGATCTGCATAAAATAATGCGAATGCATTTCATAGTACCTCCAGAAATGAAAGATTTCTTCAGCAGATGGAAATCTTTACAGCTCAGCGTTCTGGCGGCTCTATTTCTGCGCGGCCTCGTGTTCCTGCTGCAGATGGTCATGGATTAGAGGGAGCAGGCAAATGCCAGCATGCGTGAGGGAATCAGACTTAACCTTTTCCTGCGACTGTAAACGAGAAGATCTCGCTCTCCTCGTGCACCGTCCCGGCAGCGTCACACACTGTCCTCAGATTTCAGCCAGATTCTGATCGGCCTCCGCACAGAATATATAACTCATTTCAATAAGATTTCTTATTATTATAATCACTTTTTCCTTTTCTGTTCACTATTCATACACTTTGAGGCAGTGTGTGTGTGTGTGTGTGTGTGAGAGAGAGAGTGTGTGTGTGTGTCTGTGAGAGTGTGTGTGTGTGTGTGTGTGTGAGAGAGAGAGTGTGTGTGTTAGAGAGAGAGAGAGTGTGTGTGTGTGAGAGAGAGAGAGAGTGTGTGTGTGTGTGTGTGTGTGTGTGAGAGAGAG
>JBBJLR010000040.1:9193691-9218939 GCA_037577145.1 Brachypetersius gabonensis | reverse complement strand
GGAAGAGTTATGTTTTCTAGAAACTGGTCAATTTCATCTTTAGATGGGTTTATCTGAGGTGTATATAAAGATTTATAGAAGTCCCTGAAAGTGTTGTTTATTTTTTTTAGGGTCATATACTGTGTTCCCAGTAGAGTCTTTAATAGCACATATAGTTGTTTTTTCTTAATTTATTTTTAACTGATTAGCTAGGAATTGACCTGATTTGTTACCATATTCAAAATTTTTACCATATTCAAAATTTTATACAATTTCTGATATCAAAATCTAAAGTCCCAAAACCACTAGGCACCTCTGAGGTACCCTGAGCAAGGTACCGTGCCCACACACTGCTCCCCTGTTTCACTTGGTGAATGGGTTAATAGCAGAGGAAGAATTTAGTGCTGTTCACACTGTGTGCTGTGGTGTGTTCACGTATGACAGATTGTGTCTTTCACATCTACTGTTTTACTTCAATAATCAAAGGCACAATACTGCCACAATACCATTTTTTCCCAGAAAGCTATATTTCATATATACTATATTTCAGATGCAAAGTGGTTGTTCCCAGGGATGCACCACATCCTAAAATATATGTACATATTTTAGTTGGAAGCATTACTGTCATTGCCTCGCTTTAAAGTCACTTTAAGTAAAAATTGGAACAACTCACCCCACTGTCCCCCTACATGGCATTGGTGTTTATACATCTATAGATACAGCATTACATTTATATAACTGCTTTTATTCTATTTTTTTTGTGCACAGCGCTTTGTGAGTCTTTTCTGAAAAAGGCACCATATTATTAAACCATATATACCAACTGTCCTTGCAGAGGAAAAGCATTTAATATCTGAAATATGTTAAAAATGCCGTAGAAAAAAAAAATGCGGGCTAAGCCCTAAGACTTTGGACTTGTTCTGCTGAGGGCAATACCATATTTATTCCAGAGCCTCATAACATTTGTGATTTAATATTATTTTAGTGGGTTTTGGGAACTTAGGCATTGACCAGAGCACTGTGCACCTGCAGTGTTGGTGCGATGGCTGAATTAATTTAGCTGCCTGAAGGGGTGAGGACTTTTTTTACAGCCTGTTTGCAGGAATCCAACAGAAAAAGTTCATTGTTTTTTTGTTTAATCTGCAAGAGGGTGGAGGGGGAGTGTGTTGTAAACCAGTCGGAATCACATGCTCCGTCTGAGCTGCAACAGAGGGCACGACAGAGGAAAAAACTACCCAAACAACTACAGGAAAGTTAGAAAGGAGGAGTGGGGGACGGCTCGCCCGCCTCGAGAAGTCTCCTCGCGGCCATGTCCTACAGTCAGCGTGCCCTGGTTGTGCTGGCCCTGCTGGGCGTTCTGTCCTCGGTCATGTCCGTCCTGTCCGTGTTCCTCATCTTCCAGCTGCAGGCCCGCCAGGGCCACGAACAGGACTCTCCGGGGGTCGTTCCCACCGGGGTCTCGGCCGTGCTGATGCCCGTGGCCGTCGTGCTGTCCGCCCTCTCCCTCACCCTCAACTTCAGCTCCGTGGTCGTGTGTCTCCTGCACAGCTACTTCACCACCGAGATCTGCCGAGGAGAGGAGGACACGCAGAGGTACACCAGCACTCCCACTCTCACTGCATGTAGGAAGACCCTCTAGGCCCAGGACCACCATAATCAAGTTCTTAGAGAGCTAATATAATTACCTTTATTTATGACTATATAACTAGTCGTGAAAATACCCACAGTTATAAAGCCTATATGTATAGACACATTGCTGTAATATACGGAGAGAATTAATGCTAATGTATGCATGTTGTATTTCATAAACGATAAACTAGAGAGAGAAAAAATTATATCATCTTTGAAACGCTTTTTTGTGTGGACTTTCGTACTTCTTTTATATAATTATAGCTTCAAGTTTATACATTAAAAACACTACTCTGTAAATTATATTGAAACGTAGGATATATTTCAAGTTTTAGATGAACGACCAAGTAAACTTACAATAACACTAAAATCCATAAAGCCTGGCTTTAATTCAGTGAATCAGTTAAAATCATATCTCAGATTCAGTAAACGCATGATTATATTTTTAAGGCAAAATACAAAGATATTTTAAATGACATTTTTAGGTAACAATATACCTTGTGATTATTGATAATACCTATGTACTATTCAGTTATTTGTGCATGTTATATTGATGCTCATCTTAGTGAAGTACTAGCTGACTTTAGTACTTCGTTTACAGAGGGATGTGGGCAGTCTGGTTATGTTTAGGAGCAGAACTATAACTGACTTCATGTTTGTCTCCTCTTATAGGGCTGACTGGTTTCTTTTGCATAGCAGGGCTGTCCGGCATGTTGCCATTGGCTTGTTCTGTCTAGGGATCTCTGTTTACCTGGGTGGTGAGTGACGTCAGGGAAGATTGTTAAGAGTTTCAGTCAGAATTCACTCAGTTTTCTTCTTCTTTAATGACATGATTAAACGTACAGCTTAAAAACATTGTTAAATTAATCATAAAAAAACTCATGTTATCATCATGTTAAATGTAAGCATTCCTAATGCAGTATTACAGTGCAATGTTTCAGCGGTATGTGAAAGTATTTATGTGCAGCCGAGAACAATCCCTTCCTTCATGCCAGTGACAAAATACTGTAACTGAGGACCTGGCAAAGCGCTCGCTTTCATTCCAGTCCAGAGCCGAATGCCAAAGGCCTGAAATCCAAGAAGAATCATGGTCTTAAGAGTGGGGTTCACCTCGGCCCCAAAGTCCATTCAGCAACTGCATTTCATATCCCAGAGCTCTGCTTCTCACCACCATCCCTCATTATACCTGGATCCACAGCTCTTTTCCTGTAGAACATAAATGAAAAAAAAACCAAACAAAAAAACAATTGAAAAACAGAGCACCCATAAACCACTACATTTGCTTTGATGTCCAAAATGTAACAGTTTTGCATTTAATCCTGTTCCTTTCTACATTCACAGCGATGGCGATTTACATGCTCCTGGTCTTTGAGATTGAGACGGGAATAGCCAGCGTGTGTGTCCTTTCCTCCGGTGTACTGGTGCTGCTGGTAATAGTGGCTCACTCGCTCTTCCGGGCCGCGGGCACAGCCAGGCGTTTCCGCAACCAGCATGTCAACACCATGTACCAGAACGACCCTGAGAGCAGCCCTGGCATTCACGCATCAGAGCTCAGCTTCAGAGAGAAGCCCATGAGGCACCTCAGCCAAGCCAGCATGCATTGCCAGTTCCCCTACACACCCTCCACTGAGCCCAAACAAAAGTACTCGCCCTCCAGCGGCCCACAAAGCCACTCCAGTGAAAGAGAGGCCTACAGCGGCACCGGAAGTGGTCGGATGCACAGGACCCTGTCTGCCGAGTCTGGATTGCTCCACACACAGGCCAAGCCCTGGAACGGCGTCAACAATGAGATGAGAACTGTGCTGGCTCGCAAAGCCACAAGCAAAGACTCCACATTAGTGTAATTACTGTAAGCACGGGGCAGCTGTTGCTCCTCTTAGACACTTTTAGAGTTAAATCTACATTAAGCTGCCAGCATGGGTTTATCTAATAAACTCTATATCTAGGTTTACCTCATAGACCTCATGTAAAGTACACCAGTAGTACGTAGTACTGCACTGTTTCAGGTTTCTCTCTACTTCACACATTAATGATGCTGCACTGAATCATCCCAGGAACACACAAAGAACGCCAGAGCACTCGGTCCCCATATCTGGAACCTCTGCAGTAGATCATCAACACTAAGGATGGTGGCCTGTTTGTAAAAGCACTACAAATGTGTCACTCATGAAACTAAACACATAAAAACAGTGTTCGTTCTAAGCACACAAGACAGCACCTTTAACAGAAAAAATAATGTATATAAGTAGAGACGAGCAAAACGGAAAAAATGACATTGCAATGAATGTTTATGTTTACAACAGATTTTTTGATATCTGGTAGTTCGGAACAAAAAATGATTTAAAACATTAAAAAAAAAATTATATAGAAAGAAAAAATGAGGGAAAACCCATGACTAACACTGTCCAGCACTAAATCTAGTTAACTAAGACTAATTACACAGGTCAACAACATTTTTTTGTAATCATCAGAAACCACAACATACTTTTTTCAGTCACATCAACTTTTTGAATTATGAGTAATTAGATTTTCAATTGATTTGCATGCGTTTTTTTATTAAACTGCAGGCACCAATCAAGTAACTGTCAATATTTTCAGTGCAAAGTCAGACAGGCGCACACTGTGGCATAGATATAAAAGCTTAGCATATGATTATTTTATGCTAATTAAACCAACTATCAGGCAATATACAACTAGCTTCATCACAAAAACTGTATGAGTGGTAAAAAACTAAACAGATTTGAAATCAGCATGAAAAACACTACAAACCCCACATACACTGATGATTTTGACCTGTTGTTATACTCTCTGTAATAAAATATGCAGCTGGCCAGTGTTCTTTAAGTGCCAACAGTATTGATATGCTTAGAAAAGCACAGTATCACACATTGTGGTGTTATTTAATCAGGATAACGATGACTGCCATCATATTGCCCAACAGATCATTCACATTTTTTTAATCATTATCTGAATTTTCTAGTTCTATTCATTGAATGAATAAACACAAATGTGTGTAATGTGTTCTTTAAAGTAATATTTTCCATCCAGTTATCATTAAGCTCAAAAAAGACATCTGAAGATTTTTCTTAAACATAAGATTTAAGAAATCATACCTTACAATTGCTGACAATGTAAACAAGTAAAATGTTAATAGAAATCGTATTTTTAATTGACCGAGGAAGAAGAAAGGAGCTCCAAAACCTATACAACTGAAGTATCGGGCCTCAGGAAGCAGCACTAACCTTGGCAATTGATTTCCATGCGTCAGGATGACGTGGAAGAGGCATGTGATGGAGGGTCATTGTGATTGGGTGCAGGCTTCACACCACTAAAGCAGCATGCATTGATCGAAAAAGAAAATTAAGCAAATCTAAAAGTTTCATAAGGCCAAGTGACAAACGAGAAAACAATATGAAATCAATTTTGCAAATAACAGAATGTGAATGCGAGATAAAAGCCATACTATCATTGGCACATAACGGAGGTAATAAAACCATGACAATAATTCCCAGTTTGTAAACCCAAACAGCCATAAAGTGCTTTTGGTGAAGAGAAGCAAATAGAAGAACTCAAATCATGAAGTATAAGCTCACATGAGGTGGGATGTAATGAAATGAGTCATTGTTTGATTTGATCAGCCACTGTTTGGTGAATATTTGAACTACCTGCGTCCTTGAGCGCTGTTGATCTGTTCCCTCACTGAGATGGCCTGCTTCAGCAGTCCGTCAATGTTTTTAAAGTACAGGCTGCTGTTGGTCATGCTTCTCACCGCACTGTGAATATAACGGGCAGGTCACATTACCTTTTACAGTGAAATGTTTACACAGCCCTGTGGTTTACAGATAATTAAGCTATTACCTGCATGCATACTCCACAGTATAAATTGCTCCTTGACTCTGTTCCTCCCAGCTCTGCATGTCTGTCTATAGAGAGCGAAAAGGAGTTCTCATTACCATCAACAACTCACAGTATCAATTCATGTAAAAAGTAGCTCCATGGAAAAAGGACATAGGCAAATATAAATGAAGGTTAACAAGTTTTTAATGTATGCTGCATTTGCTAAATATCCAGGATATTAATCCAGAACATTCCTTGCCGGGTTAAAGGAACACTACAACTTATTTTTTTAATCATAAAGCATTATTTAAGGTAAGGAATGAAAATTACTTTCTTGTCTTCCAATGGGCACAGAACAGCATATTGGTATGAGCAAAACATGCTCCATATGGGAGGGTAAAATGATGCATCAGTGCAATCCTGTAAAAAATCTATCCTGAAAAAGAACACACTCACTGCCACATATTTATTTATTTATTCCTGATGGGTATCAGAATGTTTGCGTATGCTGTCTGGATGTTGAGGTTCATTCAAAAAACTCAATTAAAGCTCAGTATAACAAACTCGGCCGATATTCGATGTCGGTGAACCGATTAGAAAAAAGTGTCACTGTTCTATCTTTATGAGGGAGAAATACACTACACCTGTTTCTCAAGGGTTGGTCTAGGCCCCTTACTTACAGTGAAGGGCAATCTGAATGCTACAGCAGACCAAGACATTCTGGACAACCCCATGCTTCCAACTTTGTGGACAGTTTGGGGAAGAACCTTTTCTATTCCAGCATGAATGAGTCACAGTCCACAAAGCCAGGTCCATAAAGACACATCAGGATGAGTTTGCTGCGGAAGAACTTGGACTGTCCCACACAGAGCCCTGACCTCAACCGCATCCGACACCTTTGGGATGAACAAGAACCGGAACTGCAAAGGATGGACCAACTCTATATGAAAGCCTGTATTTGAATACTGCGTCATTAAAGTCCCTACTGTGTAATGGTCAGGTGTGCCCGTACTTTTGTTCATATAATGTGTGTCAGGACCATTTCTGACCTACCTTGTGCTGCACCAGCTCGGGCAGTGACCTCCTGACGTGTTCCTGCAGGCGGTACAGGGCTATGGAGGGCTCGTTTGCCAAGACATACATGCTCTCCGTGAACTTATCTGTTACTGCAAAAGAGAAAAAGAAAAGTGGCCCCTTACATGAGAAGCAGCGTGCAGCCAATGACACAGCGCCCAGGGAGCAGTGTGTGTGGGGAGGGTACATTGCTCAAGGGTACCTCATTGGCAGCCATGGGATTCGAACCCAGAGCCTTCTGATAACAGGGGCAACTCCCTAACACTAGGACACCAGCTCCCCAAGATAAATTTTCAGCGGACACACACTTAGAAGCAGATTAAAAGCAGATGCATTTAGAAGCAGATCTCAAAGCTAGGCTGAGCTTAGCCTAGAGATTCCAGTTCAGTAAACCGAAACAATGCTGTTTACATGAGGTTGCAGATCAAGCCAGACTTAGCCACGTTACCTCGTTTAACTTTTAACTGCATTTCCTGGTCGTCCATTTTATAAAAAAATAGTTTTTAAAAAGTAAAACAGCCCGAGTGAACGCCCTCTGTTATTGTCAGAAGAAGTGCGTCTGGAAAAACCACTCGACTTGTTCAACCGGCCAGAGTAAATAGTTCCTAGATGTGCTTCATGGTCCTTCACAGAAACATGAGAAGAAAAATGAGCTCCAAAACATCTAAATCGACTTCGTGTTTTCTACTTTTAATCCGCGTATGATAAAAGTGCGATATAGTCTTCTCTTTCGACGTAAACGTAAGTGTGTGTTAATGTTCGCTGCAATCTGTTTTGGTTTCACTTTTGGTAGCTAGCGAGACAGGAAACCTTAAAATCAGGAAAATATCTTCAAGAAGTGACTAAAGACTCCTGCTTTGGCTCCAGAGAAGATCTGGTAAGAAAACACGACCTATTCACAGTGACCACGGTTTTGTTTTGGTGGTGTTTGAAAACGCCTTCACTTCCAGAAGCAGCATTTTACAGCTATTGTGATGTGGTGCAGGATTCTCACCACGGAAACAACACGCTTTGATAAAAAAAAATAAAAACAAATAAGCAAATCTGAAAGTTTAATTTGGTCAAGTGGCAAAAAGGGAAACTAGTAAATTAAGTAAATAACAGAATGTGACTGTTTGTGATAAAAGCCATACAAACACTGGCACTTAACAGACAAGTGATAAAACCATGATATTTCCAAAACAGTTTGCAAACAGAAAGCACACAAATCATGGTCCATAAAGACATGGCTGGATGAGTTTGGTGTGGAAGCACTGACTCTGAGCCCTGACCTCAACCCCATCCAACACCTGTTGGCAAAAAAGACAATAATGTGCATTCAATTTAGTATAAAACAGAATGGGACTGTGTGAGATAAAAGCCAAACAATCACAAGCAAACATTAGAACTCAATTCATGAAATATAAGTTCACATCAGGGATGCAGTGGTTTTCTTTGGTGCCATTTAAAAAGGTCTTCACTTCCGGAAGCGGAATTTTCAGTGTTGATTACAGTTTCACAGTCATTGTGATCAACAAAAAAAATTAGATCACTCTATTCAATTCAATTCAATTCAATTTTATTGAAAAAGCGCTTTTAACAATGGTCATTGTCGCAAAGCAGCTTTACAAAATGAAATAAATTGTGTGTGTGAATGTGTGTGAATGAAATGCCTCTGATGAGCAGCCAAGGGTGATGGCGAAGGTGGCAAGGATAAACTCCCTAAGATGGCAAAAGGAAGAAACCTTGAGAGGAACCGGACTCAATCAGGGAACCCATCCTCATTTGGGTGATAACAGATAGAAAAGATGTAACATCATGTGTGTTCTGCAGCTAAAGGTTCAATATAACAGAAGTTCTTTAAGTTAACATGAAGTCCAGATCAGCATAGGGATGAGTCAGCAGGTGCAAAAGGTAGATGGGGTCTGAATCACTGGAAGCACGTCATGTCATTCTCACAATGTCATTCTCACATTTTTTGGTTTTGCAATTTGAATTTTCTGTTTCCACTGGTTGATTGAATTAAAACATACATGTGAGTATAATATGGTCTTTAAGGTGGAAGTTAAATGAATATTCCTGAAGTGATTATTCTACATCCAGTTCCTGAAATAAAAGCAATAAACATACGATTTGAGAAACCATACAATGAAATTATACTGTAAAAGTGTACAACTAAAATAATTCTATTTGTGCCACACCTGAATTTTAATATATGTAAATCATTTTTTAAAATTTACCAAGAAAGAAGAAAGGGTGTCCAAAACCTATGTAACTGAAGTATCGGACCTCAGGAAGCAGCACTAACCTTGGCAATAGATTTCAATGTGTCAGGATGACGTGGAAGAGGCATGTGTTGGAGGGTCATTGTGATTGTTTGCAGGCTTCGGCCACTAAAACAGCATGCATCGATTGAAAAAGAAAATGAAGCATATCTGAACGTTTAATTATGCCAAGTTTCAAAAGAGCAAACAATGTGAATTAAATTCGGCAAATGACAGAATGCGACTGTATGAGATCAAAGTCATACAATCACTGGCTCTTAACAGAGGCAGTAAAGCCACAATTCCAAAACAGTTTGCACGTCCAAACCGCTGAATTGACTTTGGAAAAAATGCCTTTTGGTGTGAACAATCAAACATCCGAACTAAAATCATGAAATATAAGCTCACACAAGTTGGGGTGAAGTGGTTTATGTTTGGTGGTGTTCGAAAAGGTCTTCATTTTCAGTGTTGATTACAGTGTCACAGAATCAGGCTGGAAAAATGACGTGTTTCTCTGTGTGGAGCAGGAGGAGGGTGATGGTAAACCACAATGGAGAGTAAGAACGGTGATGGTACACTCAACCACAACACAACCCTGACCAATAAACAGCGGGGGAACGAGGTCACAGTCCGGCCGGCCACTCTGGACAGTGAGTACATTTTGATTATCTTCATCTTGATCTGTGTTCCTGGCTGTCCGCTGCTTCACTTGGTGAATTAATTAAATGCAGAGAAAGAATTTCACACTGTTCACACTGTGTGCTGTTCTGTGGTCTGTTTTTTCTTGCATTGGTGACACCATCTGAACTACTTTGTGATTGTTCACACCTCTGATTTTTGAGGTTGATCACTTAGTTTTGACCAAAAGTTTTTCAAAATAGAGCCCAACACATTTCAGATCCTCTGCTGATAGATGCTGGATGTACTGATGTCCATTACTGTAGCACGTAAATTGTGGTTTGCTCTACTAAACCTGTGTGAGCCATTGTTTCACATAGGCAGTAATACGTCTACTTTGTGTTTATTACACACTTTAACCTAAAAACAGCTGCGTAATGAACTCATTAATACGAGTATAGGCTAGCTATTCTCCAAGACGTTCTGGAATACCACTTGCCCTGCTCAGGACTGGTTTGGGAACCACTGGCTTACATCCATACTTGAGTAAATTACCCGGCTGTTTTTACATTTACATTTACGGCATTTATCAGACGCTTTTATCCAAAGCGGCTTCCATTCTCTAACTACAGGGGACAGTCTCCCTGGAGCAACTTGGGGTTAAGGGTCTTGCTCAGGGACCCAGTGATGGTGTGCTGGACCTTTTGGTCTGGAGGCAAGTGTCCTACCACTAGGCCACCACCATTGAGGTTTTTGAGGTTTGAGCTAAAACGTGCATGGCAAGGGTTACTCTAGGACTCGAAGACTGGAAATCACTGGTGCAGGCTACTCAACCCACCAATAATTATATACATATCCTCGTATTCGGGTTTGCATATAAAACAAACTGTTTTGAATTCGATGATTTCTTATTTTAAAGGAAAGGGAAAATTTAAACCCTAAGCATTTCCACAGCATAATGGAAATGTATTCATTAGGCATTTAAATACTTAGAGGCAAAGCTGCTTTATGCAAGCTTCCATAGGCCCACATGTACCAACGTCAGTCACAGCACTTGATTTCAGCTGAATCGTGACACTTTTTTTTTTCATTACTAATGAGTTGAACCAAAATCAACTTTATTTTTTAAAACTCCTGTAGATCTCTCCATTCATCAGCTCGCCGCTCATGGAGAAGTGTCGCAAGTGAATCTTCATCTGGCCTCTGGTAAGCAGGCCTGCTTCAGTGGTCACTGATAAGCAACTGCACTGTAATTCTCCATGTTTAAAGACAAGCTACCTGGTTGTTTTTGCAGACCTTTCCCTACTGAACAGTCAGGATGAACGTGGCTTCACTCCGCTGATGTGGGCAGCAGCGTTCGGAGAGATAGAAATGGTCCAGTTTCTACTTGAGAAGGCGAGAAATAACCTTCGGCCCACTTTGTTTGGTTTGGTTGGATTTTTCGGTTTAGACCTGACTCAGAAATCCTTGTTTTTTTTTTTTTAAATAAGGGAGCTGACCCAAAACCTTTCGCTCGGGAGCGAGAAAGTGCCTTGTCTTTGGCCAGTGCTGGGGGATTCGCAGACATCGTCAATATTCTCCTGAAACATGAAGTTGACGTGGATTCATATGACTGGGTAAGTGATGTACAATGATATATGGATTATAGCAGCATCTACAGATAATGTACAATGATATATGGATTTTAGCAGCATCTGCAGCATCCTCAAAAAGATTATTGGCTTCTGACAGATATATAGTAGCTTTGACATGTATTTCAAAACAAAAACTCTAGTAACTCATAACAAATGAACACACACTGTTTTTTACAGAATGGAGGTACTCCTCTTCTTTATGCAGTTCGTGGGAATCACATGAAATGTGTGGAAGCGCTGATAGGTAGATTTATATTTATGTTGTAATGGCTTTTTAAAAAAAATCAAGTAATTACACATTCATGCAATGTGCTTAACTCTGTGTTTAGGTCATGGAGCCGATATTACATTTGAAGCAGATTCTGGATACAGTCCAGTGGCCCTTGCTGTTGCCCTTGGCTACAAAAAAAGCAAGTATTATAGTTGTCAAATATAGGAATAACTTTTAGCCTGTTATGCTGTTTTAAACACAGTACATAGACACCCGTCCTCCTGTTTGCTGCAGTAACAGCTTCTACTCCTCTGGGGTTTCGTTACACTAGGTTCATGAATATTGCTGTGCGTGTGATTGCATTAGGTACTAATGTTGTTGATGAATTCTGGATCAAAACTGCCATGCAAACACATAACAGAGGTGTTGGCTGGACCCCTATTGCTCTACAGCCCAACACTGGCATGTGGCAGGGGCTCATGCAGCAGCTTAAGAGTGTCCAGTTCCATGGAACTATGCTTTGACTAATGGAACATCAATAGGTTTACCCTGAAGTAGTTCAACACACCAGTTATCTGCATATTTTTGGATGTACAGTCTAACAACCAAATGTACTTTTTCAGTGCAAAAGCTGCTGGAGGATCATATTCTGAAACTGATGCGGAACTGAAGCCGATCACATTTAAAACAGGACATTTCTTTCTCTCTTTGAATTCCTCTCCTTGTAAACTTTTGTACTTTTTTTTAATAAAAATGACCTTACAGTCAATCTTCCATGGGTTGCTTTAAGACACATGTGACGTTTAATGGCGAATGGTCATGTAGATTCGACCACCACTATACAAGTCCTTCCTTGCTGTTCATGCAGTGACAAGTTGTCCATGAAGTCCATCTGTCACAGCAAGCCGGTTCTGGTTTCTTCGGGTCTCCTTTCGTTTGTTATCTTCTCCAACAATCACAAAGAACGTTCTCCCAGGATGTCTAAAGAGTAAACAATTATTCTTCCAAAAAAGTCTGTACTGTTTTCGAAGACTATTTTAAGCTTCTGCACCAGTGGGGCATCCTGAATGGGAAAGCTGTGGGTGAGGAGTTAAGGACATATTGTAAGCATGGGAGGAGTGATAGACATGCACTTTTTTGCATTATGTGAGCACAGGCTTTTTTAAGCATCAATGTATACCTACAAGAATGTCCAGATTCATCACTGAAATGTTAGTTTTGGCAAGCAGTGAAGCATTTATATATTTTAAGTAATGGTATAATAGTAGGTAGTAATAGTATGAGGGCAACTGTATGCAAGAATATCAATATAAATGACAAAGAGGACTGTGGACATTGTAAAATCATGTAAAAGCAAATCTTTAATTATAATGTGGTTTGTCGACATTTTAAAATGCACACCCCAGTCTATATTGTCCTCATATAGAAACTACGCTACTTCTGTAGTTTACCCTTGCCATTTCATGTAGGAGTTGCAGGTTTTCAGCTGAACTGCTTTTTTAACGAGACACAATACAGGTCAGCTCATACATACATCTATGTATTACAATCACACTATCAGAGGCAGCCTGTTTAATTCTAATGCACCAAGATATTTGCATTAGATCACATAAAATGGTGTGATCTAACCAAATGGTCACATAAAAAAAATCATTCTGGTTGAATTTCATACATACAAGCATGCAAATGCCATAAAAGAGCTAAAGAGTAGACCATTTTTAAAAGGATATCTGTAGAGAGTTTTTGTCTTCTGGATAAAAATCCACAATGTGTTCAAACTTACCCTCTTTACTACAACCTGTGACAGAGAAAGAGAGAACATTAACACTGCCATTATGGCGATGTATTTTTATGGCATGTATTGCTGGTGGTGATTAAAAATCCAGGACAAGGGTTCAATTCAGTCTTCAGTGTCCAGGGGTGGATACTTCATATGTGTATTTAAATACAATTTTGATGAAATCCTTTGAGTATTCTAAATGTATTATATAATACTTAAGTACGGTTGTGAAGATGGTACATCACTTTCTGGGTCTGAGGTCATTCTGCTGCTTCTGCTGTTGTTTTAGTATTTTATTTTACACTGAAATGATCTAGAAGAACAAGTCTGAGCTCCTACACTGAGGGATGCTGGCATCCAGTGTGGTTCTACAGAGAACCTTTTACGCAACTGTTTTAGCTACTTTTCTTGAACTTGGGTCATTACTTCATTTAAACACTAATCATTCAGGCCTGAAAATGGCTTTAGGCTACACCTCCAACTATAATCAGTCTGCAGTTCCTTCATCTCCAGACTGAAACGTGTGGAACAGAATCAAAATGTGGACTGAGGGTCCTGTCACAGGTTGTGTGTGTATTCCGTTGCATATATCTGGTCAGAAACCTTGTAACTTGCAAGATTTTCCTGAAAATCCTCCCTGGAACTGCAGCTTGAGCTCAGACGCCTTCACCGGCGTGGGAAATTCCAGAAGCACCCACTGCTGATCCCCCTGTCACAGACACAAAATCCACAGTTTGTGATTCAGAAATTCAATTATAAACTAGTAAAAACGCTCTTTTACCATTGTAGATCTAAAACAAGTTCGACTTTAGAGCTTTACATTGAGAACGGAATGTGCATAACTGCATTAAATAACGTTTAATTTTTAGCCCTGAAAACTGATCAAATTTAGCTCTTGTACTTGTAACATAGAATAGAACTCCAAAAACCCATGAATTCCCCTTGTGGAAACAAAAAGCTCACTAAAATACACTATATGGACAAAAGTATTGGGACCATTACACCAGCTCTGTGCACTGGGACACAGTGATGCTGGAATAGAAAAAGTTCTTCCCCAAACCGTGTCCATAAAGTTAGAAGCATTAGATTTGCCCTACACTGGAGGTAAGAGACCTGAATTCAATAATTAAGATGTGTCCAAATACTTTCGTCCATATAGTGTATATTTTCAAGATCATGGGGAAATGATAGGTTAGGATTCAGTTTGTTTTATATCTCAAATTTCAGCTTTTACTTGTTTTGTCCTTTTTCAGCTTTTACTTGTTTTGTTTAAAATGTCTTTCTCTCTAAATTACTTCAGCTTAAAAGATCAAAGGCATTTCCACGTGGTTCCAGCTGAGGAGGGTTCAGTCTGAAGTACCTGGTCAGAGTTCCAGCAGGTCTCTTCATTAGAATCAAACATGAACTTTTTCCCAAACTGTTTGACATCCCTGTTCAGCACTGAGCTCACCCTACAGGACAAGAACACACGAGGAACATCACAAACATCAGAGCCACCCAGATCACAAACGAGCACCTTGTGTAAGTAAAGACATTGCTTGAAACATGACCGCAATTCTTACAGATAAAAGACGCATTTTCTCACCTGCTCTGTGTGTTACAACAAATAAGAGACACTGCCATGCTCACTGTGATCTTTCAACTGTGGGCAAAATGAAGACGAACTGCGGAGGTGGGTTTTACGACATTTTGGGCAAAAGCACTTTATAATAGGGACCACCAGGTGGTAGCATTGCTCCTCTACACTAACATGAGTTCCTTTGTAACGCGTCCGCCTGTAACACTATATGGACAAAAGTATTGGGACACATCTAAATGTCTGAATTCCTGTGAAGTTCAATCTTAATGCTTCAGTATACCAATACATTTTGAACAACGCCATGCTTCCAACTTTGTGGACAAGTAATGGTTTGAGGAAGAACCATTACTATTCTTGCATGACTGTGTCCCGGTGCACCAAAGGTCCATAAAGACATGGTTGGATGTGGAATATCTTGTCTGGCCCACACAGAGCCCTAACTTCATCCCCATCCAACACTTTTGGAATGAACTGGAACAGAGATTTTGAGCCAGGCCTCCTCGTCCAACATTAGGTCCCTCATTGTGCACAGCACAACACACAGTGTGAACCGTGTGAAATTCTTCTTTGTATTTAACCCATTCATCAAGTGAAGCAGTGGGCGAGCAACAACGCAGCGTCCGGGGATCAGTGTGTGGGGACGGTACTAATCCGCTAGCAATCCTGGGATTCAAACCCACGGCCTCGCAGAATTCTAAGAGTTGAATCCATGCAGTCATTTCTAGGCTTACTGATGTGAAGAACATGTTTTCTTGTGGACTAGTCAAGTGGGTTTATATATATATATATATATATATATGTATTACAAATACTTTTATGTAAATATTTTACAACACAGATGTCCATTTTCTTTATCTCTAGATTGTATACTGTACATTTTATACTGCACTGTTAGTATAGTATTTTATTTATTATATCGACAGTATATAATAACATTGTAAAGTACAGTATAACAATCTCTCTCAATGTCAGTAAAAACTAAGGCAATGATAGTTGACTACTACAGGAGACAATAAGAGGGTGAGGAGGGGGTGGGTGTTTTTTTGGGCAAAAAGACTTTCACATCAGGGACAGAAAGGGTCAGCAGATTCAGGTTCCTCAGAGTAAACATCAGAGAGGACCTTTCCTGAACCTTCACACAGACGCTGTGGTCAGGAAACCTCAGCAACCTGTGCCTGAAGAACTTCTGGCACGAATTTTAACATCGCCTCAAACTTCTGCAACCCAGAGCCTGCTGACAGGCTGCATTACAGCAATCTGCACTGTTTCCCATTCTGCCTGTACTGCTTATCGTTCAATGCATACGCCATTAACTAGGACTGCTGTTCAGTACTGTTTACACTCTCGTTCACTTCAGCAAATGTGCAATATGTGCAGTATTGTTATAGACTCTACTGCTACACCCACTTCAGTGGGTCATTTACTTCAGTGTTCAAAACTACTTACCTTAACCCTAATTACTGTTACTTACACATGTTGCTTTTTTCCCTCAGTGTGCAATTAGTGGTACTCACACTCATCACTGGTGCCTACACTACACCCACATCACATGAGGACATGTAGATACTTTACCCTATTTATGATTGTATTTCTTTTTCTTATTTTAGCTTACCTATTTAAATATTTTGCATTGCTTTGCCTAAAATCTACAACATACAAGCTGATTGGTTTTATTCTCGCCCAGCTAACTTCATTGTAATGTTGACCCTGTGTTAACATACATATAATAGTAAAGATCTAATCTAATCTAGACATTTTCTGTTATTGGGGGCCCTATATTATAAACTTTCATAACGTTTCAGTTCTCTGAACTACCTCTAAAATCTGTACTATTCTCCTCTGCCTTCGTTTTCATATCTACACATTTGTTGCACATTTAATCTTTTTTTCTATGTATTTTCTATGTATTCTGTGTGTCCATTTTCTTTATTTCCTCATATTTTCATGCTTAGAATTTGTATTCTATTCCCGTAAAGCACACTGGATGACCTTTGTGTATGATAATGAGCTGTAGAAGTAAACTTGACTTGACTTTTTCGTCACAATTTTTCCACAGTTCAAAGCAATATACACTCAGTTTGCTCAGTCTGTTCATGTGTATGTTGTGTAAGGATGATTTTTTAAGGCAAGCAGTCAAAAACAGGGTCTCCCAGCCTTGGTTCAGTTGTTGCTAGACCTGATCTTAGATCCCTTTCCTAGCCCACCACTTTGTTAATTGGTGAATTAGTTTCATCTGGGCCATAGGGGGCTCTAGGACCAGGACTGAGAACTACTGGTCTAGAGATTTACAGCAGAGACTGACCTTGTGGGTAAGATTTTCTTTGTCAAGTCCAGTCGAGTCCAACACTTTGGACAGCAAATTTCTGGAACTGGAAAATTGACTCTTTTTGTGACTGACTTGTAGCCAGAGCCTGGAGACCAACAAACTGCTCATTTTAAAAAATATAAACATATTGACTTGATACAATACCACAAAGCAAATAATGCTGTTTTCTTTACAACTCGATTTCCCTAATAGTCATAACATAAAATCATTTTTGTGGTAATATCTTTTATTTATTTCAGCTCATGTATGGGGATAGAAAATACACAGCAAATAAAAACAGCCCGGTGTTGAATAACTACCCGCCTACAGTGTAGAATTCCCACCTTTAGTGTTGAATTCACTTTGACAATGTTGTAATGCCACCCACAGTTCCTGGATTTCCTCTTCCATTGTACATCTGTGTCCGGCTGGGCTTTAGCGAATACTGTTGGTGTTAATTCATTTACATTTACGACATTTATCAGATGCTTTTATCCAAAGCGACTTCCATTTCTTAACTACAGGGGGCAATCTCTCCTGGAGCAACTTGGGGTTAAGGGTCTTGCTCAGGGACCCGGTGGTGGTGCTGAAGGTAGGATTCGAACCCATGACCTCATGCGCCAGAGGCAAGTATCCTACTACTAGGCCACCACCCCTAATTCAATGTGATTTTGCTGTGTACTCAGTCATGGTGTTGTCTTGCTGCAGTTGTTGGTGCGGTCATGTTAAAGTGTAAAAATGGTTTTATTGAGCAGTTGGAAAAACAACATTTGATCCATGGTCTAAAAACAGAGATATCACAGAATAAGGTACTATTATTAGTGACTTATTATTATACATGAATTTCACTGAAATAATGACTGTAATCCACTTACTCACATTTTTGTGTCTCACACATTGTAGAACACTACTCAAACAGATGGCATGCTGTGGCATGCTGTGTTCAGGTTGAACATGTTAGTAGCAAAGCGTCATCGTTCCTGAGCAGCTGGAACCTTGTACTGGTTTGATTTTAGCAAGACAGCACACTGAAGTAGATTCCCTGTAATGAGTTCATTAGTTTGATCAACATTTGTTCAGTCCTGGTAATACAGAACTACACGTGGTGGCTTTCATAATGAAATCTGCCCAGACATATTTAGGTTTTCTGTGATATATCAGAAACATCCAACCCTTTGTCCAACATTGGTGCCCAGTATTATTTCCATCACTGTGTGCAATATTATCTTTTGATGAATCTGAAAACACCATTGTTGGTGTTGATGGTGGTGGAGTCCTCAGATTGATCAAAAATCTAGATCTTTTGAGGACAAGTGTGAGAGACACTGTTCTAAAGATTATATACTCATTTTAGAGTTCATCCCAGAACCTTAGTTATGTTTAAAAAGCCCTTTTCCCCATTCAGACATCACATTTACAAAAGTGTTTTTTGTAAGAATCATCAACTGAATGGTTGATTTCAGAGAAGCAAAGCTACAGACTTGTACCATTTAAATATTGGAGAATCCATTAGTTAACAGTTAATTTATTTGGAATTGTCTTGAGTTTGCCATTAGTTTGTGTGTGCTGTGTACTTGGCAGTTGTTTGGTTTTGTGAACATTTGGTGACTTGCAAGAACAAGACACATCTGCTTGCACTGGAGCAATTAGCTGTGCGGCTCGTTTTTTCCGCTGTTCTTGGCGTACTGCACACACACACACCTCCCTGGTGCAGAAATTTCTTGCTACAGTTTGAATGAGGTTCTTAATTAAACCATTAAGAAGCAAAGCGTTTGCACAATATGGTTGGCTGCCTCCATTACAAAGCGTAATCAGTTGTAATTTATTCGTTTACAACAGCAAGAAACGGATTTCAGTCATTGTCTTCTTTTTTCCCCCTGAATTCACAGTTTTAAAGTGGACATCCATTAAGCTGCTTGCCGAGTAGAGGATCTCTTACACTGTGCAATAACACTACAGTGTTTGACGGACAAAGAAAAATTGACCAGAAGATGAGCTGTGCTTGTAGGGTTGTAATTGCCTATTGTGCTCTTTTGGGAAGCCTTCAGTCTTCCGGCTGCTGGGGGTGATTATGTAATTGCGAGGCGAGCTTCGGAATGAAGCATTAACCTTGTGAGGTGCATTCATAAACGTTCCCCCAGGATTTATTTTGTATTATTTTTAGGCCTTTTTTTAGCGCAAGACTTTTTAAGAGAGGCTAAAAATTGGTCTCATGGACCCACCACTTGTCCCTGTATGCCACAAGCCCTATTTTTGATCCAAATATGTACCTTAAATGTCACCCTCAGGGGTTCCTGCTGCAGCTTGGCAGGAGGCTGACCAGGGCATCTCAACAGTGTTGACAGGGCTCTATTTTACAGGATTTTTTTGTCACAATGTCATGCTGTGGATTGTCAATCCCTCTGGCTATTGGTTCTACACAGCGGAAGGTACATGCATCAGCAAGGTTTATGAAGTGTGACCAGTTCCAGTTAGAACACCGCCTGAGTGAGTCTCAAACTGCCCGAGAGACAACCTGCTAAAGCACCAGCTCGGGCAAAGAATCTGTTCGGCTTGTTATGTTTTTATATCAAAAGTGAGAACATACTGTGCCTGCAGTGGTCATTCTGACAATTCGGACTCTGAAATCTAACGGGCAGAGCTACGTTCACAAATACATACTATGAAAGCATCCATTAGTTCTGTTTTATTGTTGTCCATAAAAAAAACACAGCACACAGCCAGTGAGCTAAAGCAATCGACAAATAATATAAAAATGAAGCTTATGTCAGTTTTTTTCATATTTAAGGGTTTGTTTATTAAACTATGGCCTATTGCTTTAGTAAGTGGCATCGAAGGATAATATTAAATAAAAAAACACTGTTCAAGGTTCTTTAGTCTATTTGTTTAGCAGAAGACACAGAATGCTGAAAAAAACTTTGAACAAAATATTTTTTGTGGAGGAGTTTTCATGGCCATTTTCAATGCCCCTGCCTCATTGTCCGGTACTTTATTTACTGTTTGTGTGCTTCCCTGGGCCTCAGAATGAGGAAGGTTGCTGTCCAAGGTCGGCTACACCAGACTGTCAGCGACGAAGATCTAGGCTCCAGCTGTCTAGACACATGAGCATTGGTCTGGCCCTGCAAATTGCATTTAGCGCTATTACAGTAAAATTGCATCCCTAATTAGGAGGATTCAATCTCGTTAGTGATCATTTACACTGCCTGTGACAGCGGGGAGCACCTGCAGTGCTCTGTGTGTGGGCGTTTTGCTGTGCTGTAGTAAGGGCTTCTAGGCCATGGTGTTACAGCCCTGCTGCACAGATAGCATCATGATTGGTCTTCTAGAGCCCTGTGCTAATAAGACTACCACACACTTCTGATGGGCATGTGTGTGGGATTTGTGTGTTAGGGGAGCTGCTCCAGAGCCGGCTGCCAGAGGGACTTCATGTCTGGGTCAATTCAGTCGGCTCCGTTTCAATATCGTCCAGTCCAAGAGAATTCACTCTGAATGGCCGGCAATTCCACCCAATAAATGATCCAATTACCATGCACACCCGATTCAAACTCTTTCACTTTAAATCCAATCTTCCCGACTTAGCCGCGCATAATGGAGGCCGTGGCAATCTCTCAACCCCCCCCCTCAACACAGAATGATGAGGCCTCCAGATGTTTCGTCTCGCTCTGAGTACGTTTGATGTGGGAGGTCAAACAATGCTGTTTGCTCCTAAGTACATGGATGAGCTGAGAAAAGGTCTTCTATTACTCATGCACTGCAAAAAAAAATCTCTGCTGCTATGCAAGGCAGCTCAGGGAACAAAGCCTGCATGACCCCTCCATGCTTCACACTCAAATGCATTCTTTCATAGCAACTGTTGCTAGGTTGGACAAGCAATTCGTCCAAAGAAACTGTAACTTTATCAACCAGTTCTGATCTGATCTGTGCTCAAGCTTACATCTTCATATAAGTATTTATATTCAAAGGAAATACATCTTCATATAAGTATTTATATTAAAAGGAAATACATCTTCATATAAGTATTTATATTAAAAGGAAATACATCTTCATATAAGTCAGACTTGCTTGTATTTTTTATTTGGTCTTGAGAAACCATTCTCCACGCATTCTGGAGGGCTTATCAACTTCTCAGCTCATCCAGCAATGGTAACTTCTGTGCTATCAACTCCAACACCCACAAAAACCCACCATACATAAGAATGACCCTTTCCCACTGGGTCTGGAACACACAGTGACTGAAATGGATTCTCAGAATATCCAGACCAATACAAAACAGTTCAGTTTTTATAAAGAACACCATGGTTTCTTTAAATCGATCCTTGCTGTTCCCAAGTCTAAGTATTCTTCTAAAGTAATATTTTACAAAATGTTTTCCCTTACAGGTTTCCACAGCTCCCCACACCATTTTTCCAAGGTTGCCATGGATTCCTCCAGCCAGTAAATAAAGGTGGATCCTCTGGTGCTTCCTACAGGGAGTCGGGTTAATAACAGATTCACATTGTAAAAGTTTCTCAGAATGTTTGGAGTGCGCTTTAAACCAGTCTAGGTGATGTGTCGGGTCCCTCTTGATGGACAAATGTTTTATTTTGAACTATTTTGTCTCATCAGTCTAACAGTCTATAATACATTAGATTGATTTAAAGCCAAAGTCAGGGTTGGGTGGTTGGAAAGACCAAGTGGGTAAAAGATGAAGCACTCCAACAAAAATAAACCATGCGATAGTATTTCCATGTAGAGGTCATAATTATATACAATCTGTACCTGTTAAGAGCAATGGTGAGTAATTTATACTCAAAAAGCAATTGCATTTTCCTTCTCCTAACTGAATTTCTTTGAACGAAATATGAGCATGTTAAAATAAATGACATTTAAGCTGGTGCTCTCCAAAGGTATGATGCACTAACTAAAGTGCACAGACCAGTGCAAAGACCAGGCCCTTTAGAATATTTATTGGGCCACTTAGAGTATTTACTAGACCCCTCATATTGATACTAATGCAATTTTACATACATGACTTACAGAGAGAACCAAATTCCTAACAACAGAGCTCACTGGTTAGTCACCATCAGCACTACACCCACACATCCCTGTTCTGTTTTCCTCTCTATGATTCAGTAATGCAGATCATTAATAGTAACCGTCCCATCATGCGACATGGTATTCATTTTTATTCAAGCATTGATCAAAAAGATTATTACTATTTTCACTTCTACAAACTACAAAAATACATTTGCATAACAGTGCATTGTGTAAAAGTATGTCGCACAGACAGAGAGTTCTCAGTGTGATCTTCTCAGAGAAATAAATATGATACATAATAATGGATGCTTGTGGATAGAGAGCAGCAGCTTGTTTGAGAGACAATATCACCAAGCAAATTTTCATACAGGGGAAATTTTAGTTTTGCACAGTGGTTTTAAAGAGTTACGCCTTTAAAACGCTTTTTCTGTTTACCTCAAGTGGCTCACTTATGTCATGTTATTTGATAGGCTTGTAATTTACACTCAGGCTGCTGTCTGCCTCTCATGCAAAATCATACTTCTGGTGCAATATTAGTCATTCTGGAAGAGTTATATCCCAGCCACACTATATCCCAGGAGCACCAGTTTCTGTGTGATCTGTTAGTCATTTTCTACTTTTCCATACAGAACCAAAAACATACTTTAGATCACTTTTGTGAGATTGAATTTGACAGTATTCTGAAGAAGAGTGTGGCGGTAAGTTTATCCCTTTTATGTTGAAAGGGATTTTTGCTGGCACTCTTCAAAGCTTGCAGACCTTCACAACTGTTGCTACGAACACATTTGTGGGTGGACAACGGAGAGGTCAGTTGCAAAGAACTTTGAAGGACGACGCTCACAGCTGTAATACTATGCTCGTTATTCTGTAGCTCTCCTGCATGATTTACATGCTGAACCTGGGTTGACACGGCTCTGTTTTGGTATAAATGTTGTACTTTTTCTTTATACCCTATTAATGACTCTTTCCTTTTTAAAAATGTACGAGTGTGTCTCGGTGTCAAGGTGAAAGCGTACATTTTAGCATGCTTTTAGTGTTGCTTGTATAATTCTGTCCTTTGCTGGTGGAGACTTGACTCGGAGAATGGGTTTGAGTGGGCTTTAATATCGTGAACCTCGGAGACCGTGTCCCAAAGTGTTAACCCAGCCATTTAAACTGCTGCTGACATTTGGGATAACGTGGATGGATCAATGGTCTGGAAATGTCACAGACTGGAGAACCGCAATATGAAGGGAGGAGGATGATCTGAAAGTCCGTCCCGTCGTCTCTCTCTTGCTCTCACTCTCTCTCTTCTTTTCTTTTCTCTCTCGCTTCCTCTATAGTTTTTCTTTTTTCTGTCTGTCCTCCTTTTTGTGTCCTTTGCTTTTTCTTTCTTCATTTCTTTTCCTTTTCCTTTTTCTTTCTTCCTTTCTTTTTTCTTTTTTTCTTTCTTTTTTTTCCTGCTCTCTCTGTTTTTTCTTCTGTCTGTCTCTGTCTCTTTGCTCTTCTCTCTTTCTTTCTGCTTGTCTGTCTTTCTTTTTGTATGTGCCTCTTCTTTTTCTTTCTTATTTGCTAACTTGCTTTCTTTCTTTTTCTTTCTTTCTTTCTTTCTTTTTTTTGGTCTGCCACTTGTCTGGACTGCATCCCTCTTTTTCTCTCTTCATCTTATCACAGGAGATCTACACCTTTATTATGTACTGATAGGAGAACATAGGGTACCAACTAGTTATGACAGCTGCTGAGTAAAAAAGTTCTGAACCTCTAGATCAGGGGTGTCAAGATCCGGTCCTGGAGGGCCAGTGTCCAGCACAGTTAGATGGTGCTTCTGCATTCACTAAACCTAACAATGAGCTGGTGAACCAGGTGTTTCTGAGCAGGGAAATCATCAAAACATGCTGAACACTGGCCCTCCAGGACTGGAGTTGGACACCTCTGCTGTACAGCATCTTCTGGCCCAAAACATTCTGTGGATGTGACTGATCTGGAGACTTTTTGGGATGATGTCTCACAGTGGCCCTCCATAACTGTGGCACAGTCACGTGGTCCACTAGTGTCTCTGTGAAGCTCGCTGTCATCCAGTTATGCGAAATTTGCCCGTGTTCGAGCATGACTTCAATAGATAGATTGGATTGGGGGATTTAGCCTTGGTAATGTAGGCTGGGCAAATTTGATTGCATAGAATAGGATTAGAGGAAAAAAACTGGGTTTTCACTTTCTTCTTTTACTGCTCTTGTGAGATTGAAACCGTTTCGCTGTAGCTGAGCTTTAGAACGGGGATATTGAGTTAGACAAAGTTGCTGAGTCAGCAGAGTTCCATATGAACTTCGGCTTTGTCTGTGGATCAGGAAGCCAGAGAAAAATGCGCACAGACAGGCCTGCTAAAAAATGCAAAAAGAATTCTCCAGTAGTAAGAGCTCAGTGACTCATCGATGCCTGCTTCTCCACTGAAAAGTTGGCGGGTTAATCTGAGAGCAAAGAGCAACACAGGGCCGATCACTGCGCTGCTTTTACAAAGACACATTGCGGCTCATCTCGTTTTTGCTGAAAGGAAAAATGTTTGAAGGCTGTACAGGCCAACAGATTTACTTAGATTTGGGATAAAAATGTGTGAGTGTTTCGTTCTGTCTCACGCACCTGTCCCCGTTTTCACCCAGTCATGAACTAATACTGCCTACAACCTACGTCTGTTTCTGGACAAGGTTCGCTAGTAAGGACAACTTCCACGTGGCTTTAAAAATACCCAAAGCTGAGGACTTAAAGGAATAAACTTAAAATGAAGAGCTGGACTATCTTCAAATTTTGAGTTGTCTGATACTAGTATATAGGCCCTATGGTGGTGCAGTTGATGGTACTGTGTCCTCACACCTCCAGGGTTGGGGGTTTGAATCCGGGTCTTGTGTGTGTGTGTGTGTGTGTGTGTGTGTGTGTGTGTGTGTGTGTGTTTTCTCCCACATGGTAGAGTGGGTTTTCTCCAGGGTCTCTGGTTTCTCCCACAGTCTTAAGACATATGCTTCAGGTGAATTAATCTTTACTAGGGTCGCAACCACCCGGAGCATTTCCCACTTATTAGGGTCCCTAACCCTAATAAGGATTAAGTGGTTACAGAAAATGAATGAAAGAATGATACTAGTATCAAATAAAAAAAATAGACAAATGAATTAAACTGAAAACATTTGAAGTTTCATTCACCTCCCACACTCGTAACATACATTTACAACAGATTATCATTTACCTGATCCTCAGCAGGAATACAACATGGGTAACTGTAATTTGTTTTCACACTTCATAGTACAGGTGCTGGTCATGAAATTAGAATATCATGACAAAGTTGATTTATTTCAGTAATTCCATTCAAAAGGTGAAA
>JBBJLR010000040.1:9172211-9190736 GCA_037577145.1 Brachypetersius gabonensis | reverse complement strand
TCTCTCTCTGTCTGGTTGTCTTATTGTCTTGCTGACTCATCAGTCATTCATTCTGTCTCTATCTCTCTTTCGTTCTCTATCCCTCCCTATCTCTCTGTCTCTCTCTCTCAGGTTGTCTTACTCTTTACCTCTCCCTCTGTCTTGTTTACTTTGCTTTATTCGTTCTTTGTTTTTTTTTCTCTGTCTCTCCTTTAATCTAAATGTTCTTTCATCCATATTTTGCTCATTCCCTCAGTCAGTTCTTTCTTTCTTTCTTTCTTTCTTTCTTTCTTTCTTTCTTTCTTTCTTTCTTTCTTTCTTTCTTTCTTTCCCTTTATTTGTTTTCTCTCAGTCTCTCATTCTTTGTTTCTCTTTTCTCATTGCCTTTCTCTCTCATTTTCTTTTGCTGTTTCTCTTTTTCTTATTCTCTCTCTCCCCCTTTCCTCACAGTCTTTTGAACCACTGTCTCACTGTCTGTACATTATTCATCATCTGTTTGACAATCTTAACTTTTTGACATCATTTAAATAAATATGTGTTTGTGCTAAATCTCTGCCTGAACTCTGCTGTGACATCAGAACCCCACTGTCAGTCGTCCTAAACAACACGCGGCTGCTTTAACGGCCCTGTCAGCAGCACACTTTCATATTTAGATTCAAAGCTTCAAAGACCTGTCTGTCTCTCTCCTTCTCTCTCTCTCTCTCCATCTTTTTCTCTCTCTTTCTCCCCCTTTTTCCATCTTCCTCTCTCTCCTTCTCTTTCCTCTTTCTCCCTGTCTCCTTCTTTCTCTCATCCCCCCTCTCTCTCTTCCCCTCTCTAAATCTCTCTCCCCCTCTCCTCCCTCTCCTGCTCTCTCTCCCCCTCTTTTCTGCCCTTCCTTGTCTCCCTCTTTCTCCGCTCTTTCACTCTCTCCCCTTTTCTCTCGTTCCCTTCCTTCTTTCTTTTTCCTCCCTCCCAATCTCTCCTCTCTTTCTCTCTCTGCTGTCTCTCTCTCTTGCTCTCACTCTCTCTTATACCCCGCTCTCCTTTTTTCTCTCACCTTCTCTCTGCATTTGCTTTATGTCTTTCACCCTCTCTCTTTCCTTCTCTCTTACTTCCCCCCACCAATCTCTCCCTCTCTCTCCCCCCTCACCCGCTCTCCTCTTTTTCTGTCTATCTTTCTCCCCTCATTCCCCTTCTCTCTCCCTAGCCCCTCACTCTCCCCGCCCCCGCCCCCCCCCTCTCTCTCAGCACTGATGATTTTGGAGCCTTTTAGTGGCTCTGTAGTGCATCAGTGCATTTGTTCCCTGCACTTTACCTCTTTAGCTAAACCGCTTCTTCAACACGTATAAATGCCAACAGAGCACCTTCATACGGTCATTAGAAGAAGAAAATTGCCTTGCTGTACCAATCCTGTGCTTTTGTGCTGTTTTTAGCAGGGCCCTGATTGATTTTCCTCTATTTCAATAACCCGTTTCCACCTGGTTGAGCAAAGCTTAGCATCAACACTTGTAAGGAGGGGGATGCTGACAGGTGGAATTGAATTTGTACTTGAAAAGCATCCAAACAACCCAGTGCCTTTAGTCTCCAGGAGATAATGTCCTTGTCGTAAATTAGCATGCATTGAGCTTAATGGGCCAAATCTACTTTGCGAACGACTAAAATTACTCAGAAAGCTTATTTTATGTGCAAAAAAAAAAAAAAAAGCCAAGAGAGGGGTTCCTGGTAAAGGCTTCGGATAAAATAGTGTCGATGTTACCTGGGCTCTGGGTTGGCAGTCTGCCAAGTAATTCTGCCTGTGTTTTACAAGGCTTTGTGTATGTATATATGTGTGTGAGAGTGTGTACATATATGTGTGTGTATGTGTATGTGTGTGTGTTTCCTTGTTTCCCAAATGTCCTTGTAATAGAACTGAGGACAATTTGCTGGTGCTGACAAGGAAGCGTGCCTTTTTTTTTTTTTTTAGGGAAACAATAAAAGAACAGAAAGTTCACCTTTGAGTTACTGAGGTTAAACATGTAGGTGTAGCAGTGCTACAGTGTTGTAATATTATAGTAATGAAATATCCTCTGAACATGTGTGTGTGTGTGTGTGTGTGTGTGTGTGTGTGTGTGTGTGTGTGTGGATCCTCCTGTGCAGAACAGCAGTGAGGTCATGAATATTCATCACAGAGCAGCACTGAGAAAGACTTCATTATTCAGAACAGGCATTTCTTTATATTAAATATCATAAATGAATGATGATGCTTGGTGTGTGTTTTGCTATATTTGTAATAGGGGCAGAATAATTGCGTGCATCATGAAGAAAAAGATCCTTGGTCTTTTTAATTGAATTGCATTTTTGCCAAGACTGAAAAAGTTTTTGTTTTTGTTGTTGTTGTTATTGTTTAGCTTTTAATGTTAGTCATAACCTTACAGTACTATGAGACTAATATAAACATCAGGCATATAGAGATGAAGGGGAAACTGAGCTGTGGACATTTAACCAGTCTTACTAACCTTTTGACCCTTCAGAGTTATTACTTTTGATTGGCTGTATTATTCCTGTGTTTTAATGCAGTTACACACATGAATATATGAATTGCCCCTCTATAATGGGCTGCATCACACAGAAAATGATCATCTTATCTGAATTAATTTCACTCTGCTGTAAAAAGAAAGACATACTGAAAAGAGTGATGCCTTCAATTTATTTAACCTCTATAAATCCCAGCTTTATTACATCCTAAGGTGAGCTGTTCAGTAACTGCATGGACTATGAAGCAAACAGGCTGAGTTATGAGTTATGAGTTATAGGAGTGCATAATAAAACTCTTGGGCATTTTTAAGAGGTTTATTTAAATATGTTCACCGCTTCCATAAAATGCAGCAAAGTCAAAACATCCTTTACATGAAACACAAAAATGTCCCTTTTTATTGCAATATTTCTATCCACTTTGCTGTAGTCCAGCCCACACAATGTGTGTAATAAAGCTGGGATTTGAAAGAATTAAAACAAGTGAAGTGGTGTTCTATGCCATGACATTTGGACATTTTGGCCTTATTTATGTTTAATTTATCCAAAATAGACAGCAATGTTTCTCTAAAAGGAGCAGATGAAGCATTAGAGGATGTGTACTTCACAAAACAGGTATTTGATTTGGGCATCATTACCTTTGCATACTATATATAATAATTGATGTAACACATTTGATGTAAATATCTATGTAAAGTTATGTACAAACTTGAAACAGTTCTTCACGTCCCTTTTTGCACTTCAGAGAAGAGTGTTTTGTTGTTGTTGTTGTTGTTGTTGTTTTAAATGGAAGGTGTCTTTGCTAAACCCAGGGGATGCCAGAAGCAGAAGGCGCTCAGAAGCGTGCGGAGGGGTAACTGGAGTGGATGGAGCCGAAATAAAGATTCTCTGCGGGGTTTTGTGAGTGTGGCTGGTTTTCAGCACTGGACAGCTCCCAAGCCTGGGCTGCTGTTACCCTGGCCTCCCCTCAGTCACAGCTGCATGTTGCTATTAAATGAGCTACATCTGCACTAGAGTAGAAGAAAAATGGCATTTGTTCAGGGAAACCTTGGCCCGTCAACTGTTATGGCTCATCATTTGGCTGTTTTTTTATGACAGCTGAAGTGTTGGACTGAAAAGTGTGGTGGAGGTGGGGAGAGGGAGGGGGAAGGGTGGTTGTTTTTATCTTTGTGAACATTTTTTACATTTCTGTTGGCATCAAAACACGAATATATGAAGCAACAGCATTAAACATTCTAACATTTCCGAGCACCATCGACAATCAAAAGTTTGGTGTGCCTGAGGAGGGCTGACTCACACACAGAGGGTCCAAAGCTGAATTGAACACACTATAAATTGCTCTTCCCTGCACCTCTCCAACAAACCAAATCCCCTTCGCCCCCCCAAGAAACAGCTTTCTTATTAATCCTCTGTTCTGTATCATATGTATTAAAAAACAGCCCAGTAATCTCGCAACTACCATCCATACCCTGAGAGAGGGAAGGAAAAATCATTAAGGTTTATAAGGAGACAGGAGGTAACGTAATGTAATTCATTTCTTCAAATCCCCCTTTTTCTCACAGGGCATCTTTCACTTTCCATTCGCCGGCTCTCTGAATATGAATGTAATATTGTGTTGAGAGATATTGGTTGCGGTGACAATGAGGCCTCTCTCCGTAGATCATTTGGATTGTTCATTAACATGATGATTAATATTACTGGGACTTCTGCCTTGATGGTGTTGTTGTAAAATGGAAGGTTTCAGAAACGAGAGCATTTTGTTTTATTGTATTCCATTATGTGGGGTTTTATGGCTATGAATTTGATTTAACTCCTTGAATCCTGGACTTTTAATTCAGTTATTAAGGCCCTTTAGAAAAAGAAATATATACAGTCTGTAAAAAAAATGTTACAAAAAGGAGCAAAAGAAGAACCATTCAGTTCCCTAAAGAACCAGGTTTATAAACGAGGTTTAAAATGTGAGCAAAAATAACTTTTACATTATTGGATACAGTGATAAAAGTTTTTTTTCTCATTTATAAAAATGGTTATTTAATGAACCATCCATTGAAAAGTTATTAAGAGAACTAAAAATGGTTCTTCTATGGCATCGCAAAAAGAACCCATTCTGACTCACATTTTTAATTAGTGCAATAAATGTTTTTTTTAGTGATGCCATACTGGACCCACTTTTGGTTCTCCAAAAAGTGCATGGTTTATAAAAAAATATTTTTTGTAAAGAAGACTTGTGAAAAACCTTTTTAAAGTTTTAAGAGCCTCTACCACTATCAGGATTTGTCCAAGAACTTTTACGTTATGCGGAGATTCTTTAAACTTAAAAAAATATACATTTTTTTCACCATCTATGAAAATGTTCTTTGGAGAACTAAAGATGGTTCTTTTGTGGCATCACACAATAAACCTGTTCTGGTGGAACTAAGGCTGATGCCGTACCAGAACCATTTTTGTTTCTTTAATGAACCCTGTCTTCGAGAACATTTGTAAATGTAAAGAACCTATTTCTAATAATCTTCAATACCTATTTAAATATATTTGCCAATTTAACTGTTTAGCTCCACTCATTCTCTACATTAAACAGAAACAGCTTAAAGACAAAGAGATGTTGGAAAATAGTTTGTGAAAATTGAATGTTTTTCAGTTTTTATAATCCATTAAGCCAACACAAAATATTTGGAAATAATAAAACACAAGAAATAAAAGTCTTTTATGCAGCCCATTGTTATACACAAAGTTTACCGAATGTGTTTTACAGCAATAGAATAAACATATGAAGTTTAAAAATAGTAGGAAGTAAAAATAAAATTAAAAAAAAGACTACAGAATATTAATAAAAGAAGATTAAGAGTGCAGTGGAAGAGAATAGTGCAATTTTTAGAAGCTTTTTAAAGCTACAGTTCTGATAAGAGACCTACTGGGATTTGATACATCAAACATATCAAAGATGTACTTAGGGCCCAAACAACTGAGTGACTCAACTGATGAGTAACGCTTTGATATCAATTCAGTACTGAACTGGGAGCCAGTGCAAACTATGTAAGCCATGTAACTATCAGAGTGAGAACATGGAGCGAACACCTCATTTACATTTACTACAAACATGAAAGAGATGTTTCAGTCACAGATGAGCACACCTGCTGGTAAATGCTGTGAATTCTGTGGGTGGTCTTTTCCAGAGTCTGTGGGGCCAAACTGAAGAAAATTAGAGCTTAGCTGAGCTCTGTATGAAGCACTAAAGCAGGTCCAGCTCTCAGGTTCTGGACTGAGTCGGGCTAAATGGGAAGTAACAGGTGAGGATTCATGCTCAAGCCTTTATGCTCCTCACTCAACTGGATCACAGCAGAGTGAACCCCCACAGATCAGAGCCCCTCAGCCATCATGCAGCCCATTATTCAACCTCTCTTTATTCCCAATAGTGCAGTATTTGTCCAATAATCTTAGTATTTAGAAAAGAAGTTACGATCAACTTTTAAGTAAACTCACTTTAAACACTGACTCCAACACCAAAAGCCTGAGTTTAAACACCAGCTTTTCATAACTGGGAGTCCATTAAGAGAAGGTGCTGATACATGAAAAATGTTCTAAATGGCTGTCCTTCAAGATGCCTCTTACAAAAAGCAGATCAGCTAGAACCCCTCCTTATAACCCTTAGAACATGAGCGGTACAGATCCGTACTGGAAGCACAAGTTTCTCTTGGTTTCTGTTGACGCTCGAGGTATCAGACGTCACACTGAGCTTTGTTTATCATTCTTATGTTATTGTGAAAAAACGTGTAATAATTAGTGCTGGGCACGTTGACGCGTTATTATCGTGTTAATGCATTGTTTACTTAACGCCAACAATTATTTTATCGTTCGTTATCGCAGGTTTTTTACACCATTACTCCAACAAGGGCTTTAGTGACACTGCATTAAAAGACATAGATTTTACAGCTGGTCTAATGCTCCGGACTCTGAGAGTTACTTGTTTTTCTGTAACAAACTACATGAAACGTGAATGCCCTGTAGTGACAAGTAGCTTTGTTTTTAAATTTGACTACATTACTATTTAAGATGAAATTTTGAAATATTTGAACTGCAACTGTAGTTAAAGATAAAAGTTAAAGACAACAGATTTGTGGGACAAATAAAGGCTTGTCTTAAAGGGAACACTGCTGTTAAAAAGCTCCTTATTTGTTCAAAACTTTTGCAAAGCAAATGTACAGGATTCTGAAACAGCGTGCTCTCACATGACGCAGGCCACTAGCCTCGGCTTTTTCCCATAAGGGGCTACTTCCTGTCAGTATTATGGGTACTGGAGTTTTTAGTCATGCCTATCATCACAGCTGTACCTTAAAAATAAAAGTGAATTGAAAACTACTTCTGAATTAATTACACAGGTCAAGAGTTTTTCATGCTGTTTTCAGTTTTTTTCAGTCACATCAACTTTTTGAATTGTGAGTAATATTAGATCTGCAATAGACTTTTTTTTTATTAAACCTCAGACACCAATCAAGAACTGTTTCAATATTTTCAGAGTGAAGTCAGACAGGCCACACTGTGGCATAGATATAATGATCAGAGTCAGTCAGCTACCACTGTTTCTTCACAAACACTCAGCATATGATTATTAAATGATCATTATAGCAACTATCATGCAGTATAGAACTAGCTGGTAGCCTAGGGCTTAGGGCATTCGCCCTGTCATCAGGACATCGTGGGTTCATTTCCCAAGACCGCTAGGCACCTCTGAGGTTCCCTGAGCAAGGTACCGTCCCCACATGCTGCTCCCCGGGCTCTGTGTTCCTAGCTGTCCATTGTTTCACTTGGTGAATGTGTTAAACGCAGAGGGTGAAGTTCACACTGTGTGCTCATCTATGACTTTCATTTTTCACTTTTTTTTAGCTTAATCACAGAAACTGTACGTGTGGGATAAACTAAATACAGAGATGAAATCAGCATGAAAAACACAAAAAAAAAACCCGTATCTCTGATGATTTTGACCTGTTGACCTGTGTTATTTGTGATTAGTCGCAAAAAAATTTTAATCGTTTGCCCAGTATTAAAAATGCTACTAAAATGGCATCACATGCAAATAAACATAAAGAATAAAAATGCCTATTTTTTTATATTATGTCTTAGAAGCAAACAGATCTTTGAACCTCGAGAATTAGCAGGATAGTCTCCGCCCACAAGTGGGTGGGGAAAACCCTCAGAGAGAGTGGTTGCGGCAAAAGCTAGCATGTAACAAACACTGGTTTTAGACTGTTTTACACCATTTATATTTACAGAATTCAGATTTGGTTCTGACAGTTGAGCGCGGACAGACTGCGGCGGGATGAATGACAAAATGCACTGATCTTTGTGACATCATAACCATGATGGATTCATGGTCTTATTTTGGTAGTTTCCAGCTATGGTCCAAATGAACTGGAGACAGAATAGTATGGTTTGAGAGTTTGAAACATTATTTATACATTCACCTTCATTTTGCTTTCCCATGGTGTGAGCACTTCAAGTCGGGTGCTGCTCTAGAGCAGTGAGTGATTTATGGTGAGGAGCAACGTGAGCGTGTTAAGATAAGGGCGGACTGTGTATTTTTCTACCGCCGTCACATTAGCGTGATTAGAGGAGAAGGCTTAGCCCGGGGAAAACATTATTTCTTGGGTGAACAGGCCACGGCTCTGTCATCACAATCAGGAAGCCGTTTGTGTCCAGACTCACTGTGTTCGGGGCAAAGGCGTCTTCAGGTCAACAGGCCTGTCGAACGTTTACTGAGGCCACACTTAGAGAAGAAAAGCACATCAAGGACCACATGCTCTCAGAGAAGCAGCATTTTTCTTGAATACTGATGGAGCTCAGATCCTCTCAGAGAAGCAGCAGTGTTTGTTTAGGCGAGTGCCACATTTCCACATCTTAGGCAGCGGTCTTTTTGACAATTAGCACTTAGCAGCTCGACAAAGAAGTTCTGCGGGTAAATCCTCCTCAGAGCCACGAAATTGCTTTTCTATTTTGTTTGCCACATTAAGACTTAACAGGTGGGTTTGTAACCAATTCCCCTCTGCAATTAGCCGTCATCCTGTAGAATAAATATAGTGGAGGTAGATAGAGGAGAAATCAGCTTGAAAGACGATGAGGAATGTTTTCTGGAGGACTGTAGCTGTTAATGATCAGTGATGAGTGGTGATTAGGGACTTAGTGCTGGATAAGTGTTTGTGTTGCGGTTGAGGTAGAACGCTCAGGCCAGATACTTGAAGGTCCTAACACTTTACGATCGATCCGTGGAGTAGTTTAGTGACGGTAGTTTAAACCCTCTACAACCTTCAAACTACCGTCAACTCTTTAAGGTCACGGTTATTGAACAAAAGTAGAAATATTCTGTCAGAAGTACAAACTCTTAATTAATACCAAAGATTTTGGGAGTAGGATAAATATATATTATTAGTTTGATTGATGTTACATCGCTACAGTCATATTCTGCCTAAGCAAAAAAATACAATGGAAGTTTTTGTTCCTAGACCAGAAAACAAGCGAAAAAAGCCAAATGACTAGCCAATCCAAACTGGCAGAATCCAAAATTCATGACAGACTTGTTCAAAAAGAACACAACAAATGCAATAGTGTTGAAACAGAATGTAAAGTTCATGTAAATATAACTAATGTGTACTTCACTGTGTAATTAAGCAGAACAAATCTAGATAATTATCACCTTCGAAAGGTTAACACTTGAGCTAACACAGAACATCGATCACTGTGAACATGATTTCAGGATGTCTTGTAAACCGTGCTGGTGTTCAGTATGAGACGAATCAATTCATTATTGATCAGTTTCTGACCACAGAGTCCTCTTGGCTGGAATGGTGGACCAATCTTAAGAACTGCCTGATACCTTTGAATGGTCCACCATTCAAATAACGTTGGGCCTTCAGGTTCCTGTGGTCTGCAATTGGTTGATTTGAATGTAGAGGGCATTGGAGAGACCTACAGTCTTTACCTGTACACCTATGCAGTACAGCTATAAAGTAGGAGGAGCTAAAGTGGACAGTGGAAATAATAGCTGCGTCCGAAATCGCATACTTCCCTACTATATAGTGCGAAAAGCAGTATGCGAGGTGAGTAGTATGTCCAAATTTATAGCATTCGAAAAACAGTAGGCGAGAAGAACCCGGATGACCTACTGCTTCCGGCCGAATTCCATTCACACTACCGTCATTCATACTGTATAGAACGTACTATTTTGATGGTAGAGTAGTACGTACTAATTCAAATGTAGTACGTAGTATGTAGTATGCGATTTCGGACGCAGCCAATGTAAGAGCACAGCGGGTTATCAATTTAGCATTTCAGGGGGTTAACCAATATTTCATAACAGTATCCTGTGCATTTTATTTTTGTGGTCCTCAGTGTGAGAGAGTGGCTCTTTGTGTCCATTGTTAGGTTTAAAGGCTACTCTGCACTTACCCCCCCAACCCCCCCCCCCTTCCAAACCTCTCTGTAATTACCAGCCTCTTAAATTTGTCTATGTCATGGTTTTAATCTTCCACAGCCAAACTCTGGGACCAAGGTTACCCACCCAAATCTTTTCATGAACACTTTTTAATTGGTTTTTAAAACCAGAGTGCGCCGGGTATTACGTTAAGTTTTTCAGTGTGGAGACTTTTTGGAGTGTGAGGTCTAATAGTATTGCTTCTTTCTCCCTGTTCCCTGCAGGTAAGTTCTCATTAGTAGAAACAATCAATAAAGCTGAAAATGTTTGTGTATAGGAACAATATGGTGGTCTCTTTATTGCAGTAAGCAGAGTTAGGGACTATTAAAAATAGACTTGTGTGAATATCTTGTTTACTTCTAAATGCTTCAAAACAAACTTTAAAACGACATACTTCTAAAGACAGGATACCATTAACTGCACATACCTTTTTTCAGTCCAGAGACTGAAAAGCTTTGCTGCAGTCACCGTGTGTAGAGCAGACAGCGGACTAATTAGCGTTTAGCTGGATAAACAACAGTTTACATCAGATGGTTCGTGTAGATCTGCATGCATTATGAGGCTGAAATGAATTAAACCACAAAACCGTAATTATGGGTCTACTCACAGTAGGTGATCCATACCATGTCCCAGAACTTTTGACCCCCAAATCCCAGTTTGTTTGACTTGTGTGCTTGCTGAACCATGCTCAGACCCAGTTGAGGATGTGGGCTTGGGCATGGTTTAGTTATAATCAGTGCACCACTCCTGGATATCAAGGGACTATTGAGTGAATGTCGTGATGAGCAGAAAAAAATGGCGAATTCAGTCCCTGAAGGCCTGGAATGTACTCTGTAAATGTGACAGCTTGGAGGAAAGAATAAAGTAGTGAGTGATGTGATGATGTAAATGCAACTGGGTCTGGAGCGCAGGCTGGTGGGGAGTGAGGAGTGGGCTTAATGATTTCCAGGCACGGTATAAAGCAGTCCTGCAGAGTACACATAAGTACAAAGGAAAGAATGGAGACCTGGACCATTCCACAGATTTTTCTTCTTTGTCTTGCCTCTGTAAGACCAAGACTTTTTATGCTGTATGAGATCAGGTGGACTGGTGGCTATGGAGTTGCCCCTGTGATCAGAAGGCTATGGGTTTTAATCCCAAGACTATCAATGGCACCACTGAGGTACCCTTGAGCAAGTTACTTGATGAATGGGTCAAACGCAGAGCGACATTTTACATTGTTCACACTCTGTGCTGTGTCCACATGTTACTTTCACTTTTCACATCAATAGAAGTAATGAGCATTGGACACACCCATGGTATCAAATATTACTGTTATGTTCCTGTTTTTGATGTTTTTGTACATTTTGATGTTTCTGTCAGTTTTGTTTGATGATTTGTCAGTTTTGCACACTGATCCAGAAAATCACATCAGTTTTTTTTTCCTAATTTCAACGGTTCTAGAGATAAACTAAACTGTATGTATATTTTTCATTATAAGGTTGTTGTAATCCTACTATTATTTTGGTATTAGTCTCACTGTTGCGTGTGTCTCACGCTCAATGCGTTATAATTACAACAAAAGACCGTCAGCCGAGCCGCCAAGTTTATATTTTTCCGAAAATTATGTTAATTAAACCCTTGACGCTACATGAAAATAAACGTTACCACTGAAACCAGTGCTGATTTACAAAATGGAATGAAACTAATTTTTGTTACCTGGCTAATATATATATATATATAAAATAATATATATATATATAAATAATATATATAAATATCTTGTTACAGTTACTGACACCTAAAATGTTTAAAGGTTTTTTCTTTGTGCAAGCTTACCTTTTTATATAGTAATGAAGTTTTCAAACAGCAGCAATATTAAGCAACAAAGATGGATAATAAGGTATTTGTACAGTAAAAAGATGGATAAAATGTATGGTTAATATGGCAAGTTCCAAACATTTGAATGCTGAGCACTGTTCCAACGCAGGGCCTGTGATATATTTTCGTGTGAAAACCTGATTTATCGCGCAGGCATGTGTCATAAAGAAGTGTTGCGAACAAAACCATTAGAATAAAGAAAGAGAGGAGAAAAAGCAGCCAGAATAGGCACACAAACCAATTTCAAGCATATATATATCCATGTGACAAATTACTGCACATTCTGAACTGGCTGACCCTTTATTAGGTATGCAGGGCCGTGTCATCTGGGATATGATGAAGTGAATGGTTGTGGATGAGGTGTATTTCTGGATGATTTCGCATGGTAAGAGAATGATCCACAATGCTGTCAGGTTTAATATAAGAGAGTTTAGATTTATTGGAGAGAAAGAGGATATCCTGAAGCTGTCACGGTTTAACTAATGTTGCCTCAATACTTCTCCAAGGCATTGGAGATTTGTCATACATGCAGGCTTGAGCAGAGTCCAGTGGAACCTGATGGTGTCTGACTAGATACGAATGCTCTTGTCCCTCCAAATGAATGTAGATGAGATACCCTAGAGATGGTGAAATGGCTCAGAGAGATTACATGAACTATCTTGCATATTTATTTGTATTTTAGCTTCTGCATCTATACTGTACGCATGTATACTATACTGCATCTATATCTATACTGATGGCCATAAATAATTCTGACGCCATTCAGAAATTGACAGAACTTAAGACTTATTTAAAAGAAACACAAGAAACTAGTGGGCAGTTGCTGAGCTATACAGTAAACCCCTGCTTATTCATGGATTTTTTTTCTAAGAATCAAATTAGTAATTGTTGTAACATCGATATCTTACAACCCACTAACACGAGTGAACACAATAGTGCCCAGTATGAGGGGAAAGTACTTTGCTCAAGGGTACCTCAGTGGTGCCATCGGCAGTCCTGGCATTGAAAGCCACGGCTTTCCAGTTGTAAGGCAACTCCCTCACCACTAGCTGTCTAAAAGCTCTGCTCCAGGTGAGGCTCGAACTCACAACCTCGGCATGCCTTCACTTGTACTGCTGTATAAGTACCGCGCGCTAACCGATTGCGCCACTGGAGCACTTGTGAAAGCACTTTTGGATGTTTGGAAATGTCCCTCTGACATTCCTTATCTTTTTTTAATTAATTCTTATTATTTTTAATATATAATTATTACTTATAATATTCTTATTTTCTGTGCCAAGTTATCCACACTGTTCTTTTGAAGTATCATTGCAGCTCTGCAACTTTAAAGCAACCGAGTAAAAAAAGTAGCTCCAGTTTCTTTTGCTTTTCTTAGTATTGTCTGGTGTTCATCCGCCATGAAACACAAGCTTCTCCCAAACTGCTACCCTTCAGTCTGATAAAGCAGCCAGAACAGATTATACCAAATTATAACTTAATTAAAATATACTTTTTTTTCAAGAATTCCAGATCACACAAAATAAGTAGACATTTTAAGGTTGTTTATTGTTTTATATGAATATTTTCAGAAATCTGCAGCTGACCACTGACGTCCTTCATAATAATGATTTGAATTGATGAATTTTTGTCCTTTTCCAAGGAAAAGCAGTGAATCAAAAATCAGTTCTGAATCAAAAATCAGAACACAAATAAACCCAAGTGCAACTAGCTAAATGTGTATGAGGAGGAGTGACTGGTGTGAAATACAAGAACCCAGTGGGCAGTTGATGAGATATACAGTAAACCCCCACTTATTCGCAGATTCAGTCATTCATGCATTTTTCCTTAGAACCGAATTAATAATTGTTCACGGAAACTCCCACAAATTCGTGGAAACCACAGTTTTTTAGCAACCCAGCATGAAGATGAGGGGTCGTGACACACGAGGCCCATATGTCACAGCTGTTTTTGTGGCAATATATAATTTTTTATGCATTTGAGTGCTAAATTATTAAGAAAAATATAATGCACTAATTTTGTAACATAAATATTAACATAAATTCAGCAATATTTCCATATAAATATAACTATGAATGTTTTTGTACTGTCCAGAGAACACAAAGAAAGTGTGTCTTGGGATGGTGAAATACCGCTGTACTCAGAGACAGGAGGTTTGAAAGTAGCCAATCCGAGAACACTATTTAATCCTCCTTGCTGCTGATTGGCTGCTGTCCTTTGACGCAGCTGCAGTCCAGAATTTTCTCGTGTTTTTCGTGTGGTATTTCTGTATTTTTATTACTGAAAATTCAATGAATTTATTACTCTGTTTAGCTGCTTATACCAAAGAAATCGACAGCACATAGTAAAGAAAATGCTTGTGCATGCATTACTGTACAGTCTATACAGGTGTAACATCGATATTTTACAACCCACTCACATGAGTGAAGACTATGGTGCCCAGTTTGTGGGGGCGGTACCTTGCTCAAGGGTACCTCAGTGGTGCCATTAGCAGTCCTGGTATTTAAACCCATGGCTTTCCAATTGTAGGGCAACTCCAGCTGCCTAAAAGCTCTGCTCCAGGTGAGGCTTGAACTCACAACCTCGGCATGCCTTCACTTGTACTGCTGTATAAGTACCGCGCGCTAACCGATTGCGCCACTGGAGCACTTGCGAAAGCACTTTTGGATGTTTGGAAATGTCCCTCTGACATTCCTTATCTTTCTTTAATTAATTCTTATTATTTTTAATATATAATTATTGCTTATAATATTCTTATTTTCTGTGCCAAGTCACCCACGCTGTTCTTTTGAAGTATCATTGCAGCTCTGCAACTTTAAAGCAACCCAGTTAAAAAAGTAGCTCCTGTTTCGTTTGCTTTTCTTAATATTGTCTGGTATTTTTCCTCCATCAGACACAAGCTTCACCCACACTGCTACGCTTCAGTCTGGAAAAGCAGCCAGAACAAATTATACCAAATTATAACTTAACTAACACGTACCTTTTTTTCAAGAATTCCAGATCACACAAAATAAGTTAATTTTTTAAGGTTGTTTATTGTTTTATATGAATATTTTCAGAAATCTGCAGCTGCCCACTGATGTCTTTCATAAACATGTTTTGAATTGATGAATTTTTGTCCTTTTCCAGGGAAAAGCAGTGAATCAAAAATCAGAACACAAAAAATAACCAAGTGCAACTAGCTAAATGTGTATGAGGAGGAGTGACTGGTGTGAAATACAAGAACCCAGTGGGCAGTTCATGAGATATACAGTAAACCCCCACTTATTCGCAGATTCAGTCATTCATGGATTTTTTCTTAGAACTGAATTAGTAATTGTTCACGGAAACTCCCACAAATTCGTGGAAACCACAGTTTTTTAGCAACCCAGCATGAAGATGAGGGGTCGTGACACACGAGGCCCATATGTCACAGCTGTTTTTGTGGCAATATATAATTTTTTATGCATTTGAGTGCTAAATTATTAAGAAAAATATAATGCACTAATTTTGTAACATAAATATTAACATAAATTCAGCAATATTTCCATATAAATATAACTATGAATGTTTTTGTACTGTCCAGAGAACACAAAGAAAACGTGTCTTGGGATGGTGAAATACCGCTGTACTCAGAGACAGGAGGTTTGAAAGTAGCCAATCCGAGAACACTTTTTAATTCTCCTTTGTGCTGATTGGCTGCTGCCCTTTGACGCAGCTGCTGTCCAGATTTTTCTTGTGTTTTTCGTGTTGCATTTCTGTATTTTTATTACTGAAAATTCAATGAATTTATTACTCTCTTTACTTGCTTATACCAAAGAAATTAACAGCACATAGTAAAGAAAATGCTTGTGCATGCATTACTGCACATCCTATACAACCCACTCACATGAGTGAAGACAATAGTGCCCAGGTACCTCAGTGGTGCCGTCGGCAGTCCTGGTATTCAAACCCATGGCTTTCCAATTGTAGGGCATCTCCAGCTGCCTAAAAGCTCTGCTCCAGGTGAGGCTTGAACTCACAACCTCGGCATGCCTTCACTTGTACTGGTGTATAAGTACCGCGCGCTAACCGATTGCGCCACTGGAGCACTTGTGAAACAAACCTGTGGATGTTCGTAAATGTCCCGCTGACATTATTTTTCTTTAATTAATCCTTATTATTTTTAATATACAATTATTACTTATAATATTCTTTTTTTCTGTGCCAAGTCACCCACACTGTTCTTTTGAAGTATCATTGCAGCTCTGCAATTTTAAAGCAACCCACTGAAAAAAGTAGCTCCAGTTTCTTTTGCTTTTCTTAGTATTGTCTGGTATTTTTCCTCCATCAGACACAAGCTTCACCCACACTGCTACGCTTCGGTCTGAAAAAGCAGCCAATTAAAAAATTTTAAAATACTTTTTTTCAAGAATTCCACATTCAGAATTTACATGAATATTTTCAGAAATGCCCACTGACTTCTTTCACAAACATGTTTTGAATCGATGAATTTTTGTCCTTTTCCAGGGAAGCGCAGTGAATCAAAAATCAGACCACAATTTTTCCATAAAATACAATATTCAGTGGGAAGTAATTGTGGGCAGAACATCAGCAATTAATTGGATCATGAAAGTATGGTCTGCCAGACCTTTGACTGAACCTAAAAGCACAAATCATAACTCAATTATTTAAAATACAAAATTGATTGTATTATTTTCTGTATAGAAGTCTAGCCTTTAAAAATTCAGGTTACTAACATTATTACCGCAAAAGCAGAAGGTGAAAAGAACATGAGATTATTATTCAAATAAGTGCAACTAGCTAAATGTGTATGAGGAGAAGTGTCTGGTGCATGTGTGTGTGTGGGGGGTCACATGCCTCCCTTTATTCAGTTATGCTTCACAGCGTAGTAGAAAACATTTGAAAACATTGCAAATACTGCTGATCTTTCTGTGACCTCATTAGCATGAAAAGCATCTTTTCTTTTACAAGAACATTTTTCAAAAAACAAAAAAGAAAGTGAGGAATTAAATCCGGTGAGGAGAGATGCAATGCAATGCCTTTGGACTAGCATAGCTGGGATATCCTCACTCTCAGCTGGTAATGGAGGTGAAGACTGGTGCTCCCATTTGATGATGGGTGGCTGGTGGGAGGTGGGAGGTGGGAGGTGGAGGGAAACATTATCTTATTTTTATTTTTGGTAGATTAAATTTTTCCCTGCACCTTGTAAACGTGAAAGAATGCATTTAGAGGCAGGCAAGAGTCATTACAATTTAATTAAAGATTACAGAGAAGCAAGACGTGTCTTTTCAATGTTATGACACAATGGATAGTGCTGAAAATATACAAGGACAAAAACTAAAGGGCCATTTTGATTTGGGTAGTTGAGAAACTGTTTTTTTTTGTAGTGTCTCAGTAAATGATGACATGATTTTAAGTGGTGGGATTTCCCAGACCTGAGGACAAGACTGTTATATAAGGTAGATAAGACCATTCCAAGTTACAGATGCTGTTGTTCAGGACCATAAACTTAAACATATTATCATAACCTCTTTGTCTGATAATGCCTATTCAGGTCCCAACCCAACTGTTAAACGAAAACGGTCTAAACATAGAAATCAGCTTGGTAGGGTTTGATGGATGTGTTCGTGCAGATGAAGGGCTTTCCTGCAGGCCATTCCACGGCTGTTATTGATTCGAATGCTTTGGCAGAGATTGATGGCACTGAGCTCTGCTGACAGAACGCTTTATGGCAGCTGATGTCAGACTTTGGGCTGCTACATGTGGATGTTGGGCCCTTAAGCGCTGATCCGAGTCCAGCTTGATTTCCTGGCTCACAATAGTGGAGTCTGGGTCGAGAAAATAGGTGGATCACACTTAACTCCCATCCATTGTAAATCAGATACCTTATAAATCAGCGTTTAATGGCACTTTTCTTCTCTGTCGTCTTCCTTAAAGGATTATTTGCGCTAATCGATATATGATCCCTCCCTCCTCCTCTCTTATCTCTCTTTAAATAATGGTATCTTATTTCCCGTGCCAAGTCTAACCCCCCTCAGTCCTGCAGGCTCGCTCATGCTAGATCTTAATTGGGCCTGATTTTCCATGACCTTCATTGTTTTGACAGGAAAATATCAGAGGGAGGCAGCACCCTCCTACCTTCCATATCCCTCGAGAACAACAAAAGGGCGTTAATGAAGGGCAATTACTGCGGCTGGTTTGTGAGAGCTTGTCAGCAGGTCATATGAGCGTGACAGAGTGGAGTGGATCATGTTTCCATGCTGCGTATCGGTGCGCTGGAATGAAGAGATGGTGTATGGTTATGACATGCTCTCTATATACTGTTTCAAGTTTTTCAAGTTTCAAGTTTTATTGTCATATACAGATAACAATGTAGCATCATTAATGTAATGAAATTCTTAGGCTCGTGTTCCCCCAACTTTACATAAATATATAAAAAGTATAAAGATAAAAAGAAAAAAATAATAATAAAATTTTAAAAAGTAAACTTTTGTGACAATTATTTACGTATATATATTAGGGGTGGGCATAGATTAATTTTTTTAATCTAGATTAATCTCACTGTAACCTTGGAATGAATCTAGATTAATCTAGATTAATATTTTAATCTAGATTAATGTAAATTAAAATTGCTCACTTGAATTCTGCCGAAGGTCTACCCCTCCAAAAAAAATTATCCCAAACCACCCTAAATATATAGTCATTATTCTACTATTTTTAAATTATATATCCAAACATTTCATACAAGATAT
>JBBJLR010000040.1:9154376-9165114 GCA_037577145.1 Brachypetersius gabonensis | reverse complement strand
TCTCTCTCTCTCTCTCTCTCTCTCTCTCTCTCTCTCTCTCTCTCTCTCTCTCTCTCTCTCTCTTTCTCTTTCTTTCTCTGTCTCTCACTCTCTCTCTTTTCTCTCTTTCTCCCTCCCTCTGTGAGCCAGGCAGCAGTCAGGAGAAACAGTGGAAGGGAACATTAACAGGAATTAATTGGGCACATTCTGAGGCATCAATAAAAATCGGGCCGCTCCCATAAGGAGCTGGAACAGTTGGCGTCTCTGACAGGACGGCATTCATCAGACCTGTTAGCGTTGGATTGTTTTCAGGTTCCGCTGAAGGGGAGAGAAATCGCACTCCATTTCCCCCAGACGAGATCCTCGTGAAGCTGGAGGTAGAAGTGGGATTAAGTGCGAAAGATGATTAACGCGCTTTCTTGCACTGTTTCTGTCTAGCAGCTCCAGCAATAGAAGGGAAGAGGAGATGCAGGGAAAAAGGAATCTCGAGGTGCGGTTTTGGTAATGAGGGTTTACATTATTCTGCCATTTGCATACATTTTAGGTATAATAACAAGTGTACGGTGTTAAATACAGAGAAGAATGGTGTTCAGTGCCTCTCAGCTCCTGGACGGCGAGATGTTAACACCTGGTATTTCCACGCGTGTCGAATGTCTCTCTAGTGACCGTTTGTGATTGGGTTTTGTGTCTGGAGGAAGGGCAGCACAGACATTTCCCGTGTCTCTTGCTGCGTGTGTTGTCATGCAAAAATGCAACACGTCCTTGTTCACACACATTTACAGACATTCACCAGCTGACAATTTAAAAAAAATCCTCTTATGTTGTTTTTTGTAATGTTAATTCTTTGAGCTCCACTTTCCTCAACCCTAAAAACACCAGCAGCACAGAACGGTGCTGGATGTGCAACAAATGGCAAATCGCCATCATCTGACCAAACAGCTCCTCTCTCAGATGTCAGGCTAAGCTTTGTTTGGTGTTCCTGTATCACATAGGACCAAAGTTATATAACCACTACTAGGGTTTTTAAAATGGCATCACACACAGATTCCCATAAAGAACAAACATGTCAAGATTTCTTTTTTTTTGGTTTTGGAAACAAAAAGAAAAAACACAAGACACCGGTTTTAGACACCATTTATATTTGTTGGCATCAGATATTACTGATATTATTATTATTATGTTCTTAGTTCTCAGGGTTAAGGCTCTTTAGTTAAAAGAACATTTGCCTAAAATGTTGCTCCAGTAAGTTCAACAACAGCTGAAGGACGTTATCTTTGATTGCTCCCTGTTCCAAATGTCTGGGTTTCTTCAAGTCCCCAAAATGTTAGATAAACCTTTCCAAAAACTTACCTCAACCCATTGAAATAACTACTGGAGGAGCAGGGAGGCAATCACACTTTGTCTTCCAGGTTTTATTGGACCCCACAAACAGATTCTGAGACCACCCAAAACAGACTCTGATGTTTGTTTATCTCCTTCATATTCATGGTTCAAAAATATATTAAACCATACATTTAATCAAAAAGGCTTTTGCGAGTCTATATAACTTTCTTATCTAGCCAGTGCTGTGTCAGAAAAGTAATATATATATATATATATATATATATATTGCAATTTTAATAGGGAGTCTAAGGTAAACATTTAGGTTACTGTTAGGCCTTGTTCACACGGAAGTCTGAACCAGGCGTTTTTCCGGCGTTCGTGACGCCAGGTGAGCGCCTATTGAAGGCCGCCCGTTTTTCTGCTCACTGAAGCAAATCAAAGCGTCCACACGGCGTTCAGCCCCGGCGTTCGGCTGGCTGTGCGTTCGGATGGCGGCAAATAAACGCTGCATGCAACGTTTTCTTGGCGTCAAAATAATACACGAAACTACAGATTGGGCGTCAGACTGGCGTTAAACGGCGTCAGACGCCAGTCGAATGCCTTGCTGACGTCGATCAAGCGTAGCTACTGAACACCACAAAAACACCTATGGCGTTCAGAGCGCGTTCATTTCAAACGTCCGTGTGGACGAGGTCTTAGATGTTAGTGGGTGGAATGGCACGCCTCGAGGGCAAATAATATTATTTAAACAGGAAAAGTAATTTTTTGTGTATACACAATTTAATTTACACATTAAATTGTGTATACATCGGGGCCCAAAAGACTGTCTCAACATCAGTGAGTGCAAATGAATTTGGGGTAAAGCTTCAGGCAACATGCAACATTATTTTTTTCAATGTTGATCTATCAATTGGCAATCTGCTGCATCACGTGTCACTGCTAAACTTATCACACACTTATGATCAGAGCAAAGTGTGATTCTCAGGATAATGAATATGAAACAGGAAAATCAAATCACACTGGATATCAGAAATATTACTTCAGATTCTGTTTTCTATCTGACATGCTCTGGCAAGAATCAGAAATTCCCATTCCATTGCATGTGAACGTTCACTACTGTAAGCAATCCAGCTTCCAAGGCTGCCACAGAAACCCTGACAAGCAGACACTGCACTGATTAGCTGGATGTGATCTGACACATTTCCAACTGCGATTATATGAAAAGGATGATGAGATGCGACTGACACATTGTGCCTATTCTGACAACATGTTTTTCACCATTATTTTCAGCATTGTTTCAGTACATCCTTAAAAAAAGAAGACAAAAAGGTTTTCTCGGATTGATGCCTTAGAAATGTCATGCAGACATTATGACCCTGCAGATTCACTAGACACTTCAGTTCCCATAATAGTCCTAAAATAGTTCAGCTCCTGTCCTGGAGGTCTGGTGTTCACCACAGTTTAATGATTTTTCTGCTCAAATACGCCCACTAAGCTTGCAATTAACAGACAAATCAGGTGTGTTTGACTGGACTTAACTGTGCTGAACATCAGCTCTCCAGGAATCACGCTTGGTAAAATACCTTCCAGTGCATTTAAAGTCCTCCTATAATGCAAAACTAGATTTTCTTTACCTAAAAACAGTTAAGTCTAGTATGCTAACAATATTAAACTCTCAAAAATCTACTTTTCACTCACTAGTCAATACAGTCTATGTTTGGCATAGCTTCATAAGTTAAAATTTGAATTCAATGTTTTTGTGATGTCACAAGCACTAATTCATTTATGTATATCTGCTTATTCAACCCAAAGCAGTTTAGCTCCACCCATTCACAGGTAATGGGTGTTTCAGCCTGGATTGCTTTTTGAATAACTTTACATATATCAGTATATATAAAGGCACAGTAAGACAAACCAGTCTATTTAATAATAACAAATAAAGAGAGATTGGAACATAGCCGTGTGATAAGGTTTTATCAGCACATTAAAAACACACAAGCTTAAGTAGACCATAAGAAAAAGACTCTTTAAAACTTTTTAAAAATATGTGTGTAGATGAAGAACTATTTGAATGTTTAAAGAACCTGCAAATAATGTAACGGTTCTTCGCTAATTATGGCTTTTTATAGAGCTGTACATCCAAGCCCAGAGTGATTTAGGAACCTTTATTTTTGAGAGTTTATAATGACTCTAGAAATCATGGCAGTGGTATTCAGACAAAAGCAAAGGCACATGAAAATGACCTTTCCTGAAGTATGTAAATGTCACAGTGGCCATCAGCACACCTTATTTACATGGCAGCCACACGCAGGGTGGGAATTAGGAATTGTGGTGCTTTGGGAATGTCCTTGTTAACTTATAATGTCGTAAAATCTTCATGTCAGTGGAAAAACTGTTATGTGAGCAGTATATAAACATAAACAATAAGTACTGGACACCTGACCATTACACCAACAGGGACTTTAATGACATTGCATTAAATTAAATAGACTTTAATATGGAGTTGGTCTCCCCTTTGCAACTATAACAGCTTATATTATTCTTGGTAGGCTTTGCAGAAGTATTTTGGAGTGTTTTTGTGGGAATTTGTTCCCATTCATTCTGTAGTGCATTCATTAGGTCCGGTTAGATGAGAAGGCCTGGCTCACAATCTCCGTTCCAGTTCATCCCAAAGGTGCTGGATGGGGTTGAGGTGAGGGCTCTGTGCGGCCAGTCAAGTTCTTTCACACTGAACTCCTCCAGAATGTCTTTATGGAGCTTGCTTTGTGCTCTGGGACTGCTGGAATAGAAAAGGTTCTTCACCAAACTGTGTCTGCAAAGTTGGAACCAGGGCTGTTTCCTGTCTTGGTCTGCATTAAAATTGCCCTTCACTGGATGTAAGGAGCCTAGCCCAAACCCTCAAAAACAGCAATGTCGACATACTTTTGTCCATACAGTGTACACATATCTACTGGGACAGACCAAAGATGTCACTTGTTGTAAACAAGTATGTTTTTGATTACTGACAGGGTCCGTCTGCTCCTTAGAAGCAGATTCAGTGACCAGACCTGAGACGGAAGCTCTCTGCAGCCTCTGACTGCCTCAAGAGCCCACAGACTACAAAGCCCAAAGCAGAGACTGGGCACAGTCCGCTGCAGATGCAAATGATTATATGAATGAATGCCCCTTGAATATGTGATGATTAAACAAATTTAACAAAGGCCCCTCAGCCCTATACACTGCCACCATTTTTTAAATACTGGAATTTGCATGAATAAAACTGTGCAAAAAAACCCCTCAATTTATTTTTTGTTGGAATAAGCCATTATGAATGTTTCTGTACAACAAGAGTCATTTGTCATGACACTTGCTGAGGTGAAATGACAAGAAAATTGAAAAAAAAGCCAGCTATCACTAATGTTTATATAAATAAGATTTTATAAATCTTTATATAGATTTATGTCATGAAAACCTTGAAGTGCCTGAAGTGCTTCCAATGACTGTTTCAAGAACAATTTTGTTTAAATTGTGTGAGAAGGTGAAGAACCTTTGAACGTAGATGTTCTACAGGCTTCTGAACCTTCAGAATAAAATAAAATTGCACTTGTGTCTTCCATCAATTTCTGAAGGCAGATTCTTTCCCACAGCTGCTACACGACTAATTATCTTGTTCCCGCCCTTTGTGTGACATAATGAATGAAATGGCTGCTATTTGACAATATTGGATGTTCTGATGGCCACTGTGATATTTACAGACTTTGAGAAAGGTCAGAATCCTTTGTCTGGGCTTCGACGTAAATGCTGCCAGGCACTGACAGTGTGTTCTAGAGTCGTGCCTCTGAAACAATGGTGCAGAACAGCTTCAGCTCTGGGATGGTGGTGGGTTTTCTCGCATGAACTGCAGGCTTCAGGTCTCTAACAACATCTCAACTGCATTAAGGTCAGGACTTTGACCAGGCCACTCCAGAACATTCACTTTATCCTTCCTTAACCATTCTTTGGTAGAATGACTTGTGTGCTTAGAATCATTGTCTTGCTGCTTGACCCACTTTCTCTTGAGATTCAGTTCATGGAAAGACATCCTGACATTTTCCTTTAGTATTTGCTGGAATTCAGAATTCATTATTCCATCAGTGAAGGCTCGCTGTCCTGACCCAGATGCAGCAAAACAGACCCAAACCTTGATACTACCACCACCATGTTTCACCGATGATGAGATAAGATTCTTATGCTGGAATTCCGTGTTTTTCATTTCTCCAAACATAACGTTTCTTATTCAAACCAAAAAGTTCTATATTGGTCTTATCCATCCACATGAGATTCTTCCAATAGCCTTCTGGCTTTGCCTTAGCAAACTGCCGATGAGCAGCAATGTTTTTTTGGAAAGCAGTAACTTTCAGTGATCTCCTGATAGTGGACTCATGAACATTAACATTAGCCAGTGCAAGAAAGGCCTACAGTTGCTTAGCAGTTACCCAGGGATCCTTTGTGAACTGGCCGACTATTGCACACCTTGCTCTTGGAGTAATTTTAGGGGTGCCCACTCACACCTGAGTGTCATCCTATTGATTGAACATCCCTGACACCTTCAAATTACATGCTAATCCTAGGGGTTCACATATTTGAACCTCAAAAAGGTTAATCACACATGCAGAGCTCATTCACCAAATATGAAAGGTGTTTGAGAGGACCAAATGTATTTCTCCCATGGTGTCGCTCCAAATAACCTGTTTCAGCATCTCTGTTTCAACAGAGTTTGTGCAGAAATTCAAGAATTTGTCTTTTAGGCCTTTTTCTGTGTGCTGTATAGTCTTTTCATGTAAAAATGACAGAGGGTGAGTGCTCATATCTGAGTAGAAAGGGCTGAGATATCTATCATAGGTCTGGGTGAGTAAATGTGCTTGGTATTATCTTTGAGTGTGAGCTGATGACAAATGGAGCAGGTCTGGAGCATGAGGTCATGATAGTGAGGTATAGATGTGTAGAGCACATAGATAGCTATCTCTCTCGACCTTTATCTCTCTCTTACCCTGCTAGAATACATGTTACTCTTTACATCTGAAGCATCTCTCACACTTCCCTTTTCTCTCTCTCTCTCTCTCTCTCTCTCTCCCTCTGTCTGCGGTATGTTTGGTGAACAGTGGCTGGCTGTGTGAAGGGCCCTGGAGTGAGTGTCTTGCAGAGTGTATCCATCAAGTTGCCATGCTTTTCAGACATGCTGCAGAGAGAACCTGAGAGAGAGAGAGCGCTTTTCAGATATGCTGCAGAGAGAACCTGAGAGATAGACAGAGAGAGAGAGAGAGAGAGAGAGAGAGAGAGAGAGAAAGAGAGAGAGAGACAGATAGACAGAAAGACAGAGAGACAGAAAGACAAAGAGAGGAATGGAGACAGGAAGGTAGGGAGTCAAGTAGAGAGAGATAGAAAGAGAGAAAGAGAGAAAGAGGAATAAAGAGAGAAAGAGAGAAAGGGGGGATAAGAGAGAGAGGAAAGTAGAGAGTCAAGCAGAGAGAGAGAGAGAGAGAAAGACAGATAGACAAAGAGAGGAATGGAGACAGGAAGGTAGGGAGTCAAGCAGAGAGAGGGATAGAAAGAGAGAAAGAGGAAGAGAGAGAGAAAGGGAGGAAAAGAGAGAGAGGAAAGTAGAGAGTCAAGCAGAGAGAGAGAGAGAGAGAGAAATACACAGAGAAACAAAAAATGTCCTCAGGAAAAGCCAAACTGTTTCTTCAGCTGAATGATGTGGTGCCAGTGGTGGTCAGGACCGGTGACTGACAATCATTACTTTCACGGTACTGATCACATTACAGTACTACCGAAAATGTCATGCCACTCAATACTGAATTTAATTATGTGGACAGTTTGATCAGTATTTTTGAGTCAATATTCGTGCTTGATTCAAGGTCTAGACTGCTGACTGCCTGTCTAATGTTGTGTCGCTTCCCCTTGCATTGCCAGAACAGCTCTGACCCGTCAAGGCATGAACTCCGCAAGGCCTCTGATGGTCTGCTATGGCATGTGTCACTAAAAATTAGCAGCGCATCATTTAAGTCCCATAAGTTGTGAAATGGAGCCTCCATGGATCGGCCATATATGCTCTGTGTGTGTGACTCCTCTCTGTCATAGGCAGTGTTAACTTTTTCATCAATTGTGGTTCTGTGAGACATATTCTTATTACACAGACTAACCTTCACTGTCATGAACTTATCGCTGGTTCACCAATTTTCCTTCCTTGGACCACTGTTGGTAGGTATTGACCACTGCATACCTGGAACACCACACAACACCTGCCATTTTGAAGATCTTCTGACATAGTCATCTAGCCAATTTGACCCATGTCAAAGCCTTTCAGGTCCTAAACTTTGTCCTTTGTTTTGCTTCCAGTGCACCAACATCAACAACGGTCTGTTCACTTGCTGCCTGATATATCCCACCCTTGACGAGTACCATTATAACAAGATAACCAGTCTTATTCAGTTTATCTGTCAGTGGCTTAAATGTTGTAGCTGTTTTGTGTAAACTTTAATCTCTGAAATTGTAACTTAGCCATTACATTTTTAAATGAGAACTTAATGTTAAGGTAAGTTAATTCAACACATTTTTCATTTTATAAACTTCACTGAAACCACCAGAATGAAATTGCTTGAGTCCTTGGGCAAACCCTTTCATCTGAGTGAACCAGTGCGCCCAGCAGGTTCTATCCAGCAGTGTGGGGACAGTACCTTTCTCAAGGGCTCCTCAGTGGTGCCACTGGCAGTTCTGGGATTTGAACTCACTGCCTTTTGATTGCAGGGACATCTCCCTAAACACCAGACCACCATCTGCCTAAAAAATCCACTCAGAGTTTTATTGGAGCCTGCGACCTTGCTTCTCAGAGTGTGGTGCATTAACCAGTAGACCATTTGGGGGGAGTTTTGGTACAACAGTGATGATATGTTTGAATTATGTATGTGTATGTGTGTATACTGTCTACCTAATATGAAGATTGAAATGCTTAGGCAACACTAAAAGATAATGTGGTCAAACAAAAGAACAAGCAAGAAGGAGATAATAGAGGAAGAGGTAACCAATCTGAACAATAGTCAAGCTCCATTTGCAGTGCAATCAACTGAGCCGTGCCCTCAGGTTACCACCGCAATTTATTTCCTTGCATTTTGCGGCAGTGTTGCTGATGTTAAAGCTCAATTTGCGCCACCCCACTTGCTCACCCACCCTCAGCCTGCTATTACACCTAAATACCCAGGAGCTAATGTGTCAATACTTACACATTCTAACACACACTTTACCCAAATGAGGCACTTGACTCACTGGCATCAGTCCTAGGCCCATGTCCTTTGTCCAAGAAGCGCTTGGTTTATTTATTTATATTTTTTCATTCACTCATCACAGGTTTCATAATACAGAAATATTAATGACATGCTGTAGTGGCATAGCTGAGGAAGATTAATTAAATTCACAATAGGATTAAGGCCTATTATCACCAAGCCCACATGTTGTGGGACTGCTTTGCAGTAATAATGTGAGAGGAACTGTCTTGGCTGTTTTTTGCCTGTCATTAATAACACAGGCCCTTTGAACTCTCTCTCTGTGTGCTATTCTGGGGTATACGGCTCATTCTGTTCCTCAAGGCTAAACCTGCTGGCTATGATTACACTTCTGACCACAGTTACACAGCTCGTTTAGCCTTAAGTGAAGGAAGCATAGCCTTGTAACATGAGCACTCTGTTTAATTCAAATGTTCTTTCAGTATTAGCCAGAGTATGTGTCCATTATTAACCCTGTCTGGACCCTGATGAGTACAATTACTTGTGAGCAATTGTCTCCCTCTGAGTCCCCAAGGAGCACACAAATGCAAGTAGGCTTCAATGAGTAAGTTTGCGTTTATTTATAACTATAACTAAACATAAACTGGCACTAGGGCCAATCTGACTTTTACTTCAAAACAAAACACAAAGCTTAGGCAAGGGCTACTGCAAACAGAAAAGGCAGCGGTGGACCGACACTGAGGTCCACATAAACTGAACTTAAATACTTAACTCCAAACTCATACAACCAATACCAGAACAGAAACACTTAACCCTGAGTACACCCGCAGCTGAAACTAATTGTCAGGTCTGGTGTCCTCAGGGTGTCAAAATAAAAGACACACACATAAATCAAAACACATAAGCTGCGTCCGAAATCGCATACTTCCCTACTATATAGTATGCGAAAACAGTATGCGAGGCGAGTAGTATGTCTGAATTCATAGTATTCGAAAAACAGTAGGCAAGAAGTACCCGGATGACCTACTGCTTCCAGCCGAATTCTGTAGCAGGCATTCGACGGACACTTCGCTATCCGATAAGGCAGCGGGAGAGGTGGCAGCATATTCGAAAAATGGTGGAAAATGAAGACATGGCTCTTTTCAAGTGTAAGTACCTTAAGGAAAACGTTAAATTACACGTTCATTGTGGTTAAGTTAAAATGCCATCTGTAAAGGTTAAAAAAACACGCTGTTGTGACGACACACGACACGTGACAACATCAAAACAGAGGTGTAGTACGTCCGAATTCCATTCATACTGCCCTCATTCATACTGTATAGAACGTACTGTTTTAATGGTAGAGCAGTACGTTCTAACTCAAATGTAGTACCTACTTGAGTAGTATGCGATTTTGGATGCAGCCCTTTACTCTAGCAGCCGTCCAATCCCTGAAACCCCCCAATACGTCACAGCAATGTATCCATTGATGTTCGTCACATCAAAATTAGTCAACTTTGTGTAGTTTAATCATCTCATGCCTCAACCTGCTCTGACAGCATGTTTACAAATATAGATCAGTTGATTAGAGATAAGAAAGTAGATGCAGCATAACTAGTACAATATAACAATAAAAAAAGAAGTGCACACTATACAAAACAAATGTGTGTGTTCATAATATCTATATCTATATCTATATCTATATATATATATATATACATACATACACACACACACACACACACACACACACACACACACACACACACATATATATATATATATATATATGTGTATAGTAGGGCATTAACAACTCCAGATTTTTTCAAGTTGACTAGTTGGTCAGCAATATAGAAGTCCAGTTGACTAGTCATTTGATGATATCATCACACACACAGCGGAGGAACACAGGCGTCCAGCATTGAGCAACTTTTATTAAAGGTTCTCTGTAACATTAACAGTCAGCATGACAGTTAAACAAAACAAAGACTGATACCTTGAATTTTCTGGTAAATTTAAGTATATACCTGCGAGTGGGAACTGTTTAAGCCATGGCAGGGCGAGTCCCTACAGCGCTAGCATTAGCCATGTTAGCTAGCAGAGCCGTTTCACATGCAGAGCGTCGTTTCTGTTACTGTACTGTAACACTGACTTGCAGGTTCTGCAGGTCTCCATGCTGTTTGTGTTCTAGAGTGAAGGATCTCCACACATGTGATGTG
>JBBJLR010000040.1:9097050-9107996 GCA_037577145.1 Brachypetersius gabonensis | reverse complement strand
TATTTATGTACATATGGCTATTTAACTGATGTGCTGTAGCTCCGAAGTTAATGTTACTACTGAATGATGTACTTGATTTTAATGTGTACATCATTTCCACTTGAAAAAATTCACCATATTACACAGTTGCCAAAAGTGAGTACACTGAAAGACTGAATTGTGCCAGTATATTTTATTAATCTGAACATGTACACATCTAAAAAACTTCTAACCTCTACTAACATATGAATTTAAAGTTTCATTTTCTATATTCTTTCCTGGAAGCTTAAATGCTTTGAGCAAAATATCAGTTTTTGCCCTTTTACAATTACCGTGTGCGGTGTTTTTAGATAGGTTGAGATCATTGCTTAACAAAACTGTGGATCTCTAAAATGGTAACTTAAAACAAAAAAATGTTCTTCATATTTAACTGAAGTTAACAGAAGAATATTCATTCATTCATAAAAATGTCATTTGTTTTCTGATTTTTTTAAAGGTTTCATCATTGCAGTAACCTCATATTATATACTGCAATTATAATTATGCAAAAACCGCATCAGTTTACAGTTACAAGAGTGTTCTCTTGTAATTTTGGTCTTAATTCATCTTCATTTATTGCCTCATGTAATCCACAGGGGTGGTCTTCCACTATCGTGCCCCTCATGACCGCTATGCCCTCTCCTTCCCTGAGGCTAAGCGGGTGTGTGTGGAGAATTCTGCAGCGATCGCCACGCCAGGCCAGCTGCAGGCCACTTTTGATGATGGCTATGACAACTGCGATGCAGGCTGGCTGTCTGACCAGACTGTAAGGTGAGATTCTGCTGGTTTACTCATGTGAACCTAATTGGTTCATATAATAAGACTACCTTTGTAAAGGGTTTATAAATTATTTATAATCAGGTTGTTAATTAGCTTGTAGACAGTTTATAAGTCATTAATAAGCAGTCATTAACATAGCTAACAGTTGTCAGACAGTCAAATTATTTGGCAAGATCTCAGGTCTTGCTAGCTGCAAGGCTCAACTTCTATCTTTCTCAAGCAGAATGTTACACTGTCAGCTTCACTGGGTCTTTGTTCACATGCTACTACCATTAAAACACCAGATCCAGTCAAATAGTGAGGCTACATCAATGAATAACAACAGTTATAACTTGTTTATAACTGTCTATCACTAATTTATTAACTGTCTACTACCGAATTAACAGTATGATTATAAATAATTTTTTAATTCTTTATAAGGGTAGTCTTGTTGCAAAGTGGTACCTTGGTTTGTATTGTCCAGTTCTGCTGACACATCTCTGCAATCAAGTAAATATGGCCAAAATAAATTAAATAAATGCCAGAACAGTCTGAACTCAGATAGGTCCAATAGTTCAGTCCATTTGATGCCTGACCCAGAAGATAAATATTCAGAGTTGCTTTCTGGTCTCCACTGTTTGTGTCTCAGCACCACAAGTTTCCACTACAGCGAAGAGCTTGCCACTTCCAGTTCCATCACATGCAGCTGACTGTCAGACTGGCACTCGTGCCTAATAGCGACACTCGCGTCTACCACATATGGTCGGTCAGTAATTGGGATACAAAACAGCTTTCGATTAGCAAACCCAAGAGCTGCTTCTTGGAAAGACTCTAATTGAGCCATATCTTGAGAAGCCTGGCAACGAATCAGTGACTACCCAAATGTCCAGTTAATGCAGTGTGCAGGGACTCTAGAGATGTCTTAACAGAAGTAAATATGTGGGTTGTTTTAATGGTTTGATGAAGCTGCTTTGAAATAGCTGCTAAATGCATGAGATCCCCTTCAGCTTCTCCAAAACCCGGGAGTGCTGTATAATATCTCTTAATCAGACTTTAGCCTGCACCTCAGCCTCATTTGAATTGGTGCGTTGTCGAGTAAATTTCACAGTTGGAGTGTTGAGAGTCTCTCTATGTGTTTGTCTGTATCTCAGTCTCTCCTCTAATTGGAAGGAGTTGCTTATTTCCATTGGCCCTCTCTCCACAGGTATCCCATCCAGTCCCCACGTCCTGGCTGCTATGGTGACAGGGAAGACTCACCTGGCGTGAGAAACTATGGCACTCGAGCCCCTGATGAGCTGTTTGATGCCTATTGCTTTGCTGAAAACCTGCGAGGTAAAAGCCTGTCTTAAAGCACAGCTTGGTAATGCAAAAAAAGCACATTTGCATAATTCCCCCCCCAAGGCTAATGCAGCTAACAAGGACTGAAAGCTTACAGCCAGCAGGTTAGCACTGCTCAAACCCCACATCTAAATCATCACTCTTCTCTCAGTTCACATTGCATAAGAAATTTCATGTAGATACACACTTGATACTATGTTACTTACTATTATCTACAAGCATGGATTAAAAATATGACATCAGGTTGGTTACAACTACTGTTTTTAATCTATGAAAAGTATTTTTAGACAGTGGGGGAAATAATTATTTGATCCCCTGTTGAGTTTAATGAAGAGTCTCTCATTTTTGAGGTAGCTTAATTTTTATGGAGAGAGACAGAATTTCTCTTCTACCGAGTTGATGCTCAATTTTGGTCTCATCTGACCACAGCTCATTCTCCCAAGCCTTCTGTGAATCATTTAGATGTTCACTGGCAAACGTAAGATCGGCTGTACATGTGCCTTCTTGAGCAGAGGGACCTGGGTGCTGCAAGATTTCAGTCCATTACGATGTTGTGTGTTACCGATAGTGTTCTTAGTGACTGTGGTCTCAACTGCCTACAGATCATTAATAGCTCCTCCTGTGTAGTTCTGGGCTGATCCCTCACCTTTCTCATGATCGTCTCACCCCATGAGGCAAGATACTGCATGGAGCTCCAGATTGAGCATGGGCAGTTAATAGTCATTTTATATTTCTTCCATTTCCACACCAACAGTTGTCACCTTCTCACCAAGCTTCTTGCTGATGGTCTTGTAACCCATTCCAGCCACGTGCAGGTCTGCAATCTTATCCCTGATGTTCTTTGACAGCTCTTTGATCTTTGCCCATGGTGGTGGAGAGGTGGGAATGAAAGAAACTGATTCTGTGGACAGGTGTGCTCTATACACATAATGAATTTGGATCAGGAGTATCTGTAAACGATAGATTGATTGTAATCTGTGTGCAACACGGGCACACAGGCAGTCTGTGGGAACCAGAGGTCTGGCTGGGTTGTAGGGGATCAAATGCTTGTTTCACTCAATGACCTGCAAATCAATTTATAACTTGTATGTAGCATGATTTTCTTGATTTTTGGTTGGTATTTTGTCTCTCTCCGTAAAAATTAAACTAGAGACTGTTCATTTTTTTGTAAGTCAGCAAACTTACAAATTCAAAAGGGGATCAAATAAATACTGTAAATGTAAATGTAAATAGTTATTTTCCCCACTGTAGATAACAGTATGCCATAAAGTTTAAAAAAACACATGCTTAAATCCTTTACAGATTACTGAACAATTCAAGGCATGTGAGTGTTTTAGGCATGTACTTAGCTGGATGCTTTATTTCGTAAATTAAGCTGCAGACTTGTGGTCCCCAGATCTTCTTACTGTGATTTCTGTTCATGCATCATCAACATCGACCCTGCAAGGCCCGGGACTGCAGGCATATAACAAAGGCTAATGAGAGGGCACTTCAGGTCGATCCACTTAATACCTGCAACTTTGCACATGACTTGGGTTTTACTTACTTTTGAAGGTATTCCTGTACAGTTTAATAAATATTTTATTGTTTGGACTTCCGGAATTATCAGTGTATCTCTACAAGACTGCACCCAAGATGCCTTTCTGGACGTTTTCCACATTGTCCACCTTACAGCTAGATTAAACAGGCCTACAGCCCTGTGGACTTTCTCCATAATGCACATTATGGAGAAAGTTTGTGTGTCTGAAAGTCTATAGAAGCCAGAAAATAGACTGGCTAATTTACCTGTTAACCATATTAGCCTCATAGCTCCAGTACAAAACTAAAGAAGCAGACCAAGCATGTCTTGGCTGAGTGACTGGATTTGGCATAAGTTGTGTAAATGTGACATTCGAGCCAGCTATCACTTTAACTCTCTGTTATTAGGGAAGGTGTGTGAGCTAAAGGCCAGACACACTAGTCTCATATACCTCATTCTGTCCTGTTCCAGCTCCCAGTACTGTGTGTTGAACTAGGTCACCATCTTTTCAGCCCTGTGCCACTATTCATGCCAAAATGGGTACAAGATCGTCCTATTCAGGGTTTACTAGAAAACCCCCTGAGTACATTGTCTGCGGGTTATTTCCAACAAAAAACAGCTCCTCCAAAGAGTTGTGTGTATTATAATAAAGCTATTTCGCTTTAGTGTTCAGTGCTTTGTGCATTGTGGTCACAGTGATGTGCAAGACTCCTGCTTTCTAAAGCCTTTTGTGCATGATGTGTGTGGCAGCATCAAACCAAAATATTACACAAAAGCAGAACTGATTGCTTCAATCCATGTCCTCATCTAGTATTCAACTGAAATTTGTGCTCTAAAAGTAATACTGAAAACCAGGATTTGACTTTAAAAAGATTTCTTGTGTCCTTAAAAAGATTTTGCAGGACTCAGTGTTGCTGTAAGATTCACCAAACCTCTCAAAATGCAAGATTGAGGGGTTCTCTGTTTTGGACATGGAGCAGTTGTTTTAATATTTTTAACAGTATGGCAAACTGGCAAATGTTGACTAAACAGTGAGTTCAAATTTCATTTGTAAGCCGTGGGTTGGCCAAATTTTAAACATGCATTTTTTTTCTTACTCTAAAACGTAGTTTCCAAGCCAGAACATGTTTGGCTTGATGTTTTCTTGTTTTGGTTTTGTACTGGAGGACTGAAATTGCCAGCTAATAGAAGACTGATTGGACAGCATAGCGCACAAAAGACTTGGCTTTGTGGTTCTTCCCACAAGCACAGGCAATTCAGGAGTCAGAATGGCTTCTTCTGTTTCTTTAGAATTTAAAGCGAACAGTACGTCACACGGTGTTTGAAAGTTTGGTTTGGGTCGAGTGTGTGATGAATATGTAAGCAGTTTTTTGCTGCTGATTGGTGGAGTATAACTTGTTAACTAAATTAGCCTCATGGCTCTAACCTAACCATCTTGACCTCTCCTGCTTTATGTGTGTGGCAGCATATTTCAAAATATGACACAATAACTGAACTGAGCCCAGGTTCTCATCTAGTATTCAGCCTCAATTTGAGCACTAGACTCTAAATAATACTCAAAAACAGGATTTGTCAAGATATTGTACCAACATAATCATAAATGGTCCTTGATCAGCTTGATCATGTAGGCCTGGAAATTGTAGTGTGTGGAGATTTAAATTTGCCGCCTGCACATTGCTATATGCTGGAGTAGAGCTTGTCTACATTAGCCTCGTGGCTCTAACCTAGAATGGGATCAGAAGACTGTGACTTTTCAATATACATTTTCTCATTAATGTTCCACCACTCCATTGCCTTCCCCTCTTTCCTGTTATTTTCACTCTTGTAATCCTCCTCTCTTGCTCTCTTCTCTTTGCCAGGTGAGGTGTTCCACACCAGTGTGCCAGAGAAGCTGAGCCTGGCCACGGCGTCCACTTACTGCCACACACTGGGCGCTCAGCTGGCCACGGTGGGCCAGCTCTTCCTGGCCTGGCAGGCTGGGCTGGACCGCTGTGACCCTGGCTGGCTGGCTGACGGAAGCGTGCGCTACCCCATCAACCAACCGAGACGTAACTGCGGTGGGGAAGAGCCAGGGGTCCGCACCCTCTACCACAATCCAAACCGCACCGGCTTCCCCGAGACCACCAACCTTTTTGACGCCTATTGCTATAGAGGTACACTGTCAGAAAGCTTCATTCTCATCACTTTCATGAAGGGCTTGGTCCTATGTATATCTATCTCGCACACTGCCCTTCCTTATTGTTTTGTTTGGAGAGATCTCTCTCACCTCAGGAGCATTATTATAGCAGCATAGTCCATATTTTACTGTCACAAATAGGCAGTTATTTTTGATGTGCCTGACAAGGACTGTGGGCTGCATTTCATCTATTTTAGGAAGACAGCTTCTTCTTTGTAGTTTTGCTTGTAGAAAAATCACGTAAAATTTTGGGTTATTTTTAGTGTGCCATTGTGTTGAGCAGAAACATCAAAAGGCAGTAAGACCAGTGATGATTCCACCCATGTGGTACACAGCCATGCTTGGCTGCTCAGGAGGTTAATGGGATTCATAGGAGGTATTTTATCTTAGAAGACAAAAGAGACTGTGATATACTTTATAAACCACTTTATAAAACGACTGGAATTAATATATTATCCAGTTAGGCCTTTTTTTTTCCAGATGATAAATTTCCAATGCAAACAGCAAAGCACATTCATGAACAAACACATATTCCCAAAAGAGTAGTAAATGTACAGTAAGTACAGTTTGAAATGAATTGCCTCTATTGAGCAGGAGGTATAGTCTTTAGGTAGGGCTTTAAATGTTCAAAATATTCCTGAAGCCCTGAAAAAGGTATACAGTAGAAAACAGTATCCAGACCAAATGTAGCCCTGCTATCACAGATGACCCCAGATGGGGCCACAGTTCTGCAGAGTTTAGCATTCTCACTTATTAAACACACCTGATTCTGCTATCTGTGCAGACCAGATAAATGGCTTAAACAAAAAGATTTGTCAATAAGACTTAAGAATATGGATTTTATTAGGGCTTCTATTAAAATGTCAGTCTCTACAATAGTAACCTTTTAAAGTACAACTCGAGCATACTGATCTTATCCAGTCATTTCTACAATGTATTTTGTTATTTTGCTGTTATTTAGATATTTATTGTTCATTTTACTTTTTTATGTATATTGTCCATTTTACTTTTAAGGGTGAACACCTTTGGGATTGTGTGCAGTCTAGTTACTTTTGATCTTCTCACATGTTATAGAGACAGAAGCGAAGGCACTTCTGCAGGCTTTGGAGCTCCCCAGCTCAAACTCCACAGACGACTGGGAGCAGCTCCAGAAAAATGGAGCCTTCCCTCAGCCTTCCACCTGGACTGGCCTGGTAGACCTGGATAAGGAGGAGTTCAACTCCATCGCAGACAACGAGTCCTCAGAGATCTCAGAGGAACATGTGGTAATCCATCTCAAGCCAGGAGAGAGGTCAGCGCACTGGGGAGAGAATGCTACTAAAGATGGATCTCCTTCTGCTCTGGAGGACCAGGTGGACCTCCAGGGGGGCTCAGCCAGAGAGGAGGATGATGAGAGTGAAGCGGCTGAAGGCCACCACCTGTCCCCTGACCCCTCCTTGACCACTCCATCCTCTTCCACTCAGGCTCAGACCAGCAACAGTGTCTTATACAACTTTGTCAACTCCATCATGAAGCCTTGGAAGTACTGGACAGGGAACGGGGAGCTGGAGGCCCCTTCAACAGAGTCAAGCTTAATGAGGGAGACATCAGAGGCAGTCAAGCCAGCCAGGATAAAACCAAGTGGTGGACTTAAAGGGAGCAAAGGAAGTGCCGATAATGCAATCTTGGATCTCAAGAGCTCAGAACCTTCAACTAACCCTTCCATAAGAAATTCAGAGGAAGGGCTTTTGGAGCAGGAGAAAGAGGTGGTTCTGTCCGTCCCTGGACCTGAGCTGAAAAATCCCAGCAAAGCCCAAACTGAGCCATCGGTTTCACAAGCAGTGCCGTCGAACGGTAAGAGCACTTTCTTTTTTAAAGTTCTCTGGGTATGAGAACAGAGTGTGTAAGTTGTAGTACTGTATTAGTGTTTTGTCAGGCAGAGCGCCAGCACTAAACCACACAAGAGGGACCCACATGAAAAGAAACAGAGGAACCTGTGGTATATCTATTCAGCAGCAGTGCCAATGCATGCATGCGAACAAAAATGGATAATGCCAAAACAGAAAGCAACGTAATGGCAATAGCACAAAAGTCTGAAACCTCCCTTTTATTTATTGAATTTCCAATCACCAAAATTCCAATCACCAAATGGTTATTAATTTTTGGACTAAACAAAACCCAAAACATTACATTGAGTATAATATCAAATCTTCTGGTTTTAATGTTGTCTTTCCTTTAGGAGGATTCACATTTCTGAACACCACCATGTTTATTGGGTCCACACTGCTGCATTTTTCAAAGACTGCATTAGGTTAAGCGTCTCCTTGTTGCTAAGCAACAGCTTGTGATAGTAAACCCCTTCCTGGCTTATTATAGAGAACATAACGAAACAACACAAAATATACCTGAAATCTCCAGTGTTGCACTGATAAGACCCCAAGGCATCTGCTTCTTGTTAATGTCATGAAAATTTCTATTCATGCAGTAGAATTGACTGTACTATCAAAATTTCCCCTCCATATCTCCCCTCCATGACTCCCACTGATCTGATTGGGCAGCACAGAAAAAATGCTGAGGACACAGGGTGCTTGGCTGCTTGAAGCTCAGGGTGTCTGGAGCGGTTTGCACAAAATGCAATTTTGGGTGCTCAGCCTGCAAAGGCAGTATGTAAAACACAACTCTCACAATGAAAACAAAAGAGAAAAGGCGCCATGGTTGGCAAAGATCACATCCAGTGGGAACCCCTGGGATTTCTTTATCTTTCTTCCAGTTTATCTTCCCCACAGTTACCTCCCAACAAAAGTTGTTCCCTAAAGTATCACTTTGTTACCCTTCAAAAAACATATTGACATTCACACAAGCGGCTTTCCACACCCTCTTTACCGCCTCACACATTTCTCTCCCATCTAAAATGAATAAAGAAGATATTTACAAGAACATTAGACAGAAGGTAATCTACTTCCATAAGAAATAGAAAAGGCAAAAGGAAATGAGAGTATAAGCAGGAGTTCAAAAAATGATCAAAAGATAAATCGAGAAAATGGGACTACAAATAACCATGCGAGACCTGGTGGCTCTCTATTTCTTTCTCCCAGTGATATAAAGAGTAGCTTTCATCTTCAAGAGACAGGAGAAAATCAAGCTTGTATCTGAAAAAAAAAAAAATCACAGATGTACATCCCTCCACTGTGAGAAGAGAAGACAGCTTTAGCGAGGCAAGATGATGGAGTTGGTGGGGCACTGGGCCACAAGATAACCCCCTGATTGACTGTGCATGTTTTTTTTGCTGAAATTCCACAAATTTAGCTCTTGCAGAAGATCAAGAAAGCAGGTGTAGGTACTGTGGTTCTGTGGATATCGTAACATTAACACCAACTGCCAGAATCAGTATCCACAAATGCTGGGGTATAAATACTATAAATAAGTAACTTACTACGAGTAACGCAAATGATGGTTAGGGGTATGTTATTGCACATACTGGATTATATTGACATAAATAGTAATATTTCACATGGTAAGACTGTTGCACATGGTAATAATATACATTGTAGATAATGAAATGATTTAGCACTCAATAAGAAAACAGCACATGTTATTGCACATGGTAAGACTGTTGCACATAATGGGTTATTGCACATACTGGTAACGTTTTAGCCCCTGAAAAGAAATCTGCACAATATTGTGGAAGTTTTAAGACGGGGATTTACACAATAACATTTTGTAAGTCCCACTGGTACCACCAAAACAACTCTGAACCATCAGGGCATGTGCTGTAGTAACTGGCAAAAGTGCCTTAAGTGGTGAAGCGGGATCTATATAGATCAAATTGGATTGTTTAGCACATCTTACAGATGCTCAGCTTGGAATTTGGTGGCTGAGTTAAGACTCTTTGTCATGAGAATATTGTTGCTATAAAGGGACTTGGTCTGCAATGTTTAGATAGGTAATATGTGTCAATGTACATTACATTACATTACATTACATTACATCCATTTGGCAGATGCTTGTTGACTTTGGCAGCTCATTCCACCTGTGGGGAAACAAACACGAGTGAGAAGATTCTTGACTGGGTTTGGCCTGTGTGTTGGGATGGCAGGGCCAGAAAATGTTCCTTGGAGGAGCAGAGGGAACATCCCAGCCTATCACATTGCCTCTACCGGCTTGCCTTGTTCCACCTTTTTCCAAGCTAAGCAATACACATCAGAAGCTGCCACCTTCTTCCTCTACTCCATGGTCCAGTTCTGATGCTCACATGCCCATTCGAAACATGTTCAGTTGACAAAGGTCAGCGCTGGTTCTTCCATACCCAACACCCCTGGCATGTTGGAGATGCTCTGACCCAGTCAACTTGCCATCATAGTTTTCTACTTCATGTTTTTGAAGTAGCTGAGACCCCTGAGGCTGTCCATTTCTCCTGCTTACATTAACTTCAAGAACCCCTTGACAGGTAACAAAATAATCAATGTTATTCACTTCCCCTGCCCGTGATTTTAATGTTGTGGCTGTTCAGTGTAAATTGATTTGAGTCTGATGAACGGGGCACACAGCACATGTCCCAGAGAGGCCAACCACTCAGGGTGGAGGAGGTTTCATCTCAGAATCTCTTCATTCTCCAAGAGAAGGAGAGTGGGAGGGGGGTGATAAAGAGGTCACAGTATTGAGATATGCTACATTCCCTTCTTTCTTGCCTTAGGGCTTTAACAGGGAATCAATGCCTGCTGTAGCCGCCCAGGCAAAGTGGCATATCATCTTCTATTAGAAAACTAACAGCACAAGCCTTTGGCTTTTAAAAAACAAACGTTAAGGTTTTAAGCTTTAGGCTGTGACTGGAGTGTCTGAAACCAATGTTTATAGCTCAATACATTTTGATACAACTTTTCACTGGAAGCGGCAGTCAATACAAATATCTCACCGCGAGCCATATTCAATGAAGGGAACATTAAAGTTTAATGCTCGGTGAAAATTTAGCTGTGGTCAGCATGCATTATTTACATCCGGATCTAATTAATGCACCATGGCCGAGCCATCAGTTGTGCTGAAGCTTTCCAGGTCTCTTTCCATGTGCAAGATGCGATTATTGCACACATGCATGCGCGCACACACACACACACACACACACACACACACACACACACACACACACACACACACACACAC
>JBBJLR010000040.1:9065770-9085714 GCA_037577145.1 Brachypetersius gabonensis | reverse complement strand
CGGTGGCGAGACCCGCGTTGTAAGTGGCGGTCCTGGCGTTCACTGCAGCGCGGATCGTTCTGTCCACCCACGGTTTCCACGGTTCTGTGGACCTCCTCTGTGTTTTTTGTTGTGTTTTAAATTTAATTGCTTTGTGTTTCATTTTCACCTGGCAATGACACTGTCATCTGCATGGATCTGGAGCATATTTTTCATTCATATATGTCAAATGGAATTGATTTTCCCATCCCACCTGCACGATTTGCTCACAATCAATCAAAGCTTTGATTTTTGTATGTTTTTAGCAAATTAAAGAAATTAAACAAAGCTGTCTGAGTCTCAGGCACAATTTCTGATCACAATTTCTGAACTGGATTATGAAGAAAATCCCCAACCCCTTATAACGTGTGTGAATGGCCAGGATGAAACCACTACAGGCTGAAAATGCAGACATATGGAAGCATATCGGTTTTTGTGACATCACAAACGTAAGTTCAGAATAGGCTGTTTTTCCAGGAAGGAAATTTGGTTCATGATTTGGTCCTTGCAAAGTCTTGAATGTTCATTGTTTTCTGCCGTTCTGAGCCATATGTTTTACACTTTTTAGCTCTTCAGGTACGAGATTTCTTTTCCCAGTTTGACCTCCACCTTTTTCTCTCTCTCTCATTTCCCATGATTAGACCCCTGTTTTTAACCATGACTTGACTGAAAGGAGTCTACCGCAGATTGTTCTGCATTTGAGGTAGATTGAGGTAGAACTTAGATGTGATCAGACTTACTTCATTCATGCATTGGCTCTGGTCATCACAAAGCAGTCATATTGCAGAAATCAACTTGTAAAAAGTTATCCACTCTTTAGGAGTCTCAAAAATTCCTTATTCTGCCCAAGGTTATCCCTGCACCTGTTTCCATTCCGAGCACAGTGGTTCATTGTCTTGTGGAACACACTGGGCCTTGAGGCCCCAGTCCATGGATATGCATGAAACAGATAACATCTCTCTGTTTCAAGCCTCTCTATGTTACAGAATCTCAAAAAATCAAAGCAAGAGTGAAAGTTTCTGCAACATTGTGCGTAGAAACAGTCTTGGGATCTCATGTAAAATGCATCAATCCAGGTTAAAAATATCTTCTTAAGGTACTTACCAGAAATAGTTGTCATACCTAGGCGAGGTGTGTTTTTTCACGTGGTTTGATGTGAGCAGCTCACGTCAGCTGGGTAAGTTTTAGGGATCCATGCCAGGAGGAGCAGGGGTTGCTAGCCAAGATCCAAAGGAATGATCTGGGCCTGAATTTAATGATGAACTCTAAATACCATTGAATACCACAGTATGCTTCAAAGTAATCACCTGAACGTATGATGTTTAACAATGTATGGTTACAGATCACATGGTAATTAGTCTATGCACAGAATATTAGTCCGTATCAAATGAATTCCTTTCTGTCAGAAAGAGTGATGGGTTGTGGAAGGGTGTAAGTATCTGCGACCTCATCAGTTCATCTCTAGTTTGATCCCTGCCGTTATCTTCATTAAAGCATAGTTGATCTCTCTCTCTGGTGAGATGGCTCTGCCTTTGCCCCTTTACTCAGCCAGCCACAGTGTCAGTTCCTGATGTAAGAGAATTGGTAGTTAGCATTTAGTTCTTAAGTTTCATTGTGATTTTTATTATACCTGTTTTTTGGCGCCGCTTCTCGTCGGAGCCTATATTGAACTCAAAACGATCAAACGACATCTTTAATGTCCCCTGCAGTGAGCTTGTATTCAGATTTCTGATGTTGTTTAGGGGCCGAGTACTAATCGTTTAAAAAATCGATTTTTGAGGTTGAGTCCCTAGTGTAATGTATGGGAAGAGAGAAAGGACGGTTGGGTCGCCTTTAAAATGTGAAGGCCAGAAATGGAGATAAAAGCAGAGAAACAATCATGAAGCAAAACACACCGCAGACTCAAGATACTAATGCTCAGCTTAGTTTGCCGTGGTTTCATTAGAAGTAATCAGCCTGTGAAAGCGGCTATGTGTGCTCTCAGCTGTTCTTACCCATAAATGGCTTGGTAAGATCTCTGAATCAGAAGATCACAAGTTTTTTGCCCATAAAACCAAAATTTGAGTGTTTATTTTTCATGGAAATGATAGTTTATTTTATTCTTTTGCTTCATTTGTTTATTCTAACATATTGAATGACTTTTATGTATGATATTTGGCTATAGAAATAAACTTGACTTTATTTGACTTCTCCTCCAAGAAAGTTGTCCAGTGATGCTGCATTAGCAATACTTCATAAAATGATGCCCTGACCCTCTCTGCTAATGGGTGGAATTGGACAAATTGGACAAATTGGACAAATTTAGGTGATTTTTGTTTTGGTTGTGATATCAGAAGAATTTTTTTAAATAAACAGTGGTAGGAGTAAGAGATAAGGAACAAAGATAGAGAAACTAAGATCAGAGATGGAAATGTATACAATGTTAGATTTGAGCTTGGGAAGCTTGAGATGGGAAGCTGTTAATTGCAGTACTAATCCATTCTCAGGATTTGACAGGGATAACACTTCTGACTTTCCTCTCCTTCTCTAACCATAACTGAATTTGAGTTTAAGGCTGAATTTAGTGTGCTCCAGCCTGCAGAGGCCATATTGAGCCCTTCACACTAGAGGCACAGCTCAGAGGAGATAATGATCACACCGGAGGCATGAAAGTGAGTGTGAACGCTTAACTGCCGTACGTCTCTTCTCCCGTTGAGCTCAAGAGCCCTGCATATGGTCTTTGATCACGCGGGGATGCGCGGTAACACTAGTGCTAGCAGGCGAGTTTTACAGTTGTACTCTTGGCTAACAGAGCTGCCAAGTCCTCCTCAGTCAGACAGCACAGCACCATCCGAGAATCTGTTTACTGCCACCGCCTACACAAGCTACTGGCTGCTCCGATAGGTAGATCTCAGGAAAAGGTTTATGATAGCTGTATAAAGTGAGGCTGAAAACTGACAAGTAAAGAAGTGAATTATAGTTTGGTGCACAAATGTGGGGAATTTTTTTTTTTAAATAGTAGGATCCATTGGACATGTTGACTTGACCATGATTTCCCTTCACGTTTAAGTTTGCCAGATTTTATTATATTTTTGCTATATTTTTTACATTTACAATTAGGGCTGAAATGATTATTCGAGTAACTCGAATGATTCGATTATAAAAATGGCAAATTCTTTGCCTCGAGGCTTCGTTTAATTCGTCACCAAAGTCCACCTGCTGCGTGCGACCCGGGGAACATGCTGTTTTTGCAGCAGGTTTTTTTTGCACCAAAGAAGAGCACACAGCACAGAGCAGGAGATATGAAGCAAAGCTATTTTTTAAATCCCGCTCCCGCAGAATTTCTGACAATTCCCGCCCGCTCCAGCGGTCATATATGAAAATATATTTTTAAAGTTAAAAAACGACCAATGTTCTGTTATTGTAAGTTAGTGGCGCACACTGGCTGTGAAAAACAAAGAGAGCTGCAAAAAGCAGCTCGAGACCAGCTTCACCTCCTCATTCGTGTAGTGGATGGAAAACGTGCCGAATATTGCCAACAAGAAAAAATAGGGCGGCAATGTTGTTTTTTAGTCTGTAACAGAAAAGTCTTAAAGTTCATCAATTTGCCTAAAAATTTAAATACAATTTTAATCCGTATTTAAACTGTAAACAAGTTTTGACCATTTAATGCTAAAAAAAAAGAATTATTAAATAATAATTAATCCAAATTGATCAGCAACATTTAAACTCAGGAACACAATAATAATAATAATAATAATAATAATAATAATAATAATAATAATAATAATACAATATTTAAATATCATTTTATATTTTACAAACAAATCTTAAAGTGCATACAGACAGACTGTTAATAAGGATACAATGTACATCATAAATGTTTCCCAGAAAGGTTGATTAAACAGACTTAGTTCTGGAGCCAATAAGACAAAGGTTTTAAGTTTTGATCTAATAAAAGTGTTGAGTTTGAATAAAAAGCTGTTTTTGTGAGGAGTAACAGCCAATTGCTGCTCATTTTAAGAGGCCTTTCATGTTGTATAACTCACTATTGATAAAGTTTAAAAACACAAAAGTATGATTTTATCCGATTACTCGATTAATCGATGAAAAAATCGACAGAATACTCGATTCTAAAAGATAGCTGCAGCCCTATTTACAATATTAATCTGTGTTTCTATGACTGTGCAGTTACACAGAGACACAGAAACCGCAACAATAGAAATATGCAGCTAAAATAAAAGTCAAAATACTCTATGGTATTTATACAAGATGAGGTGGATATAAATACTAAGTAACAGTATTTATATCCACCTCAAATAATGGTTCTCTATAGCAAGTCCATTATTGCACATAATAGAGACAGGTAATAGTAACAGTCAGATAAGTAATACTGACATATCTACTATTGCACATGGTACGGCTATTACACATAGTAATAAAAGATTGCACGTTGTGATAATGTTTTGGTGCCCAGTAAGAAATTGCATGGTAATTCTACTGCACATGATAAAATGTTGCACATAATGATGATGATTGAGCCCCAAATTGCCAAGTGCGTGATTGTGCTTCAGATTCGGTTGCTGTGGTTGTAGGACCTGCAGAAACAGAGCATTATTGATTGATCTTTTAAAGCTTTAGTTTGTATTCCTTCTTGTGCCCAAGGTCATCCCAGCACCTGTGTTTTCATACAGAGACAGTATTCCATTGTCCAGTGAGTCAGGCTGGGCCTTCTTGAGCTGATATCTCTCCCGGCTGAAAGGAAGTATTGTCCCTGCAGGCGTGACGGGAGCTGCTGACCTGGATGGCAGCCGGAAAAGCCATGATTCCTCTTATCAGATCATACATGTGGCTGCAGCTTCCCTGTTGGTGTGGAGCTGCTGCGCTGCCTTGTCTGAGCTGAGCAGAGCAGACAGCTCCTCTCCCTAAACCCCGCTGTGATCCTTATTTTAGTAATACGCCATTTTATTTCCCTGTCGCTTTGAGAGAACTCATCTTAGCCCTTGTGTGACTCGCCATTGCTCCTTGCTCTCTCTGCAACACTCTCCTTGCGTGATGTTATATCATTATATGAGAGCAGGAGTGCACCTAATACAAAGTCATATCACTCTGAGAACAGCTGACGTGCTTCAAAGCGCAGCTAGGTAAGACAGAGCTGAATGTCAGCCTTTCTGCAGCACTATCAAGACGTGAGACCATTCAAGGAATAGTCCAAAAAAATCAAATTGACACTGTTTTTGCGTTTGGAGTTTTACGCTGGAACTTAAAGGCTAATGTTGCTAGCAAGTAATGGAAGCGTTCAGTCCACTAATAAATGCATGACTAAATCATCACGCATTTGCTTTAAGCTGTGTAGGATGAATGTAATGCAAAAGCTAAGTTATCTCAAACAGACTTGCATATCTGGTTTCTGACAGTGTAGGCTATGGCATACTGTTATCTGTAAAAATGGACAAAGCTGTGGAATTTCACACAAGACACACACCCCATATAGAGAAACAGTATTTAAAATAGATAGTTGCCGTCTAATCCATCTTTTGTATCTTGATTATGGCATTTTCTTCTGATTTTTGTGCATATTTTCTATTTATTAGCTTGAGTTAGCTTAACTTTTTGTGCAAAATGTATAAAATGTGAAGTGTGCCATAACTTTTGCACAGACCATATTTTTTGTTTGAGTTTTCCCCAATATGGTTCATTCCACAAATAAACAGTAATTCTCCATTAAAACGTGCAGTAGTGTGTTCTCTGTAGAGGATATGTACTTATTTTCATTCAGAAAAACAACAAAACAACTGGGGTGCTCAAACTTTTGCACAATACTGAATTTCTAGCATATCTTTTTAAATATATTTTAACAGAACTATTGTCCCAGTGGAAACACATATACGTATAAATGCATGTCACTCAACCATATGCAGAATGTAATTTAGTATTTAGTATTTAGTATGTAGGTGTAATTTAGCAGCAAATGAATGAAGATCAGGAAAATGTAGAGGTGTAGTAAATAGATTGCTCTGTTCGGAAAGATTACTCTGTATTTGTTGTACATTATTGTCACACCAAAAAATCCACTGGATAAAATGTTTCTGACAGCATGCGACAGACCTAATATGGAACTCTTAAAAATGATGTAATCTTTAATGGATGACAAAACTCATTACATGACATAAAAAAGATTTTGCATTTAAATATGACGATAAATATAAATGAAAGCTTATGTTGGATATTTTCTTAACTGAAAAATGTCAGTACTGTCAGATCACTAACATTCTTTGAGTTTTTTCCCTAAAATATTCCCTTAAGTCTCACCCTCTTGTCTAATTTGCAACCAGAGGGGGAAATCTCAGAGCATGAGGCACATTCACACACTTTCCCTCTGCAAGAAATGGATTGAGAGGACAGAGGAGAAGGGAGGGGAGCAGACAGGCAGGGGGCCCTCTCTCTGTGCTTAAAGCAGCCCAACCTTCCAGCACCTCCCATTAGCCAGACTGTCAGGGCCTCCAGATGCTAACAATAGCAGAGGAGCTGGGCTGGATGAAAGCTGCTCCGTTCCTGCTTCCTCCTGCTCGCCTGCCAGTGAAGATGCTGTCCCAGAGATATGAAGCTCGGGTTACTCGGCTCAAGCCTCACACAGAGCAGCCACACTCGCGTACATCCCCACCGCCGGGCCTATTAATAGTGCCGTTTTATGTCAGGGTCAGGAGTCTGGAAGTTGGAATGTTGAGAATTATGTAAATCTTGCAGTGCGGGTGACTCAACAGGCTTTAATCTTGGCTTTTTAAAGCTGATAGAAAGAATATTTTAAGGAGAGCATGCTTTATTTTCCTCTGTGTGATCCGTGGATTATTCAGGGAATTGGTTTCAGTTGCTCTGATGCTTTAAACAGAATAAACGCAACTCTGTTTGATTAAGTGCCCTGTCATCACAAAACTTTGTTTTTCTCTGCAAAAATCTTTGTCTGCTTTGCAAATGCTGACTGGGCTCAGGTCCACTTCTGAAGAAGTTTGGGGGAATGACGACACACAATGACCTTACTGGGGTTTTTTCCATCAACCTTTGTTTAAATGATATATAATTAACTGTTCAAGAACAAAGTACATCTGAGTCATTAGTCACTCCGTAAGTTGTTTAACCTGCTTTCAGGCTTGTTCTTATTATCTATAATTACCACCCATTGATTTCACAGCTCTCTCTTTTTTTTGGCACAGCTCATTTTACCGCATCCGTTGCTTTACAAAAACAACAAGACAGTCAGTGAGACTGATCTTTGTTTAGCACTTAGCTTGTACCAGGCCTTACCGAAGGTCAGCTTTCATTTATTGGAGTGAGACTTATAAACCTTGTAGCTAATTTCAAGCCAAGTCAAGATAAGCAGGTTTATTGTCATTTCAACCATATACACACAGTGCACAGTGAAATTAAACAAGAATCTTTCAGGACCATGGAGCAACACAAGAACAAAAACAGTGCAGGCAGGACAGGAATACACAAAGAGCAAAGAGAGCAAGAGACAGAGAGAGAGAGAGCAAGAAAAACACAAGAGCAGCAAAACAACAGGACAACAATCTGTGGAGTCCACAGCTACAGTACTAGTTTGATTGAATACAGCTTTATGACAGACTCTGTATCCTAGCAGTGGATCTAAAACCTAAAACCTAGTGGTGTCCTGCAGCCAGATGTGGCGAAGTCAAGCTCCAAGTTCATTTGAGTCAGGCTGCCTAGCCCTGCACTTACCACTCTCTTCTCATTATTCATTTCACCTCCACCACATTTATGTGATGGTTGCCATAACAACACAGGTGAGTGAACACTTGGCCCAGCACTTTTCAAAGCCAGATTATACTACTTATAGTTAATTTAAAGTTGTGAAATGCACAAATAACTTCTTCCTGGCCTTGTAAAACTTTTAACATGTTAATGATGTAAAACATACTAAAATAAAGGTCTTTTCTAGAAAGACACTGGTTGTTATTATCACTGGTTTAACAGTGATTCCTCAGAAATGTTGACTTGAGAGCAAAAATGGTGAAAATGTGAGATGGATGTTTATTTGGTCATCAATTGTCAGTTTTTTGTTACACCCAGCACCGCAGGCACACTATGTAATGCACTACCGAAAATTAGCTTATTGTCAGCAGAAGACTCACATTCTTTGAGTAAAGTACTGATTTGTGAACTTGTTTACAATTTTGTGAAAATGTGTCCTAGTACAATATGCAGTACACATATACAAATTCTTAATAATAATAATAATAATAATAATAATAATAATAATAATAATAATAATAATAATGAGACTCACAACTGCCGTCTCCGTCTCATTATTAATTTTACCTCTACCTTATTTATTTAATGAATGGTTGCCATAACAACAAGGCAAGTGAACGCCTGGCCCAGCACTTTTCCACACCCTTGCATACTTTTTGATTCAGATTAGACAACTTAAAGTTAAGTCTACTTAAAAAGAAACTTTCCTCCTCCCCATGGACCACAGGACAATAAGTATCTCAGCTTGTAGGTGGGACATTTCCCAAAAAGCCAAAAAACAGAGACTGCTGTAGCTCATTAATACATTAAACAGTTTACTGAGATTCTCAAGCTGATATTTATGTTCTTCACCACAGGTAATGTTAACACAGTGTGTGACATTTAATAGATATCAGTGTGTCTGCTTCCTTGCTGAGCCGTGCTTGATGTTCTTCAGAGATGTGAGCTATTCAAACACGCAGTGCTGGCAGTGGTTGTATGTAGAACCATGAAAACCCAATGAACCGTTTAAGTGCCTGATAATCTTTCTGGTTCAAGAGCAAAGGCTGTATGTTGTCCTAAAACTAAGATTGTGTCCTGAAGACATCCCATCTTCTAGTGTGTCCCATTGTCAGAATTGTTCCCTGGCAATTCCCAAAATGCACCAGAAAACTTTTCCAGCCTGGGGTTTTAAAAACAAAAGACACCTAGTGTTTAAAAAATTCTTTGAATAAAGTATTGGTTTGTTCTGAATAAGATTAACTTGTTTACAATTTTTCATAAAGGCTTATGTATCTGCTTTAGCTGATCGGAAGCACTGAAGGGATCTAAAAGGAACCTACTTTTACATCTTCTTAAGGCAGTTTTCCATGTTGATTTTCTCTCCTGATTATTTTTCCTTATTCTACTTTCTTCCTGCTTGTTTCTGCTTTGGACTGTAAAGCTGTGTTATTCTGGACATTGGTTAACCCCCACTGAAGTTAAACCCCCTGCCCATGTTGGAGATAAATGGTCTGTACTTCTGGAGGGATGCAACAAATAAACTAACTCAGCGTATTTCCTGCTACTGACCTTTTTTAAAGGGACACAGAGCAGCCTGGATGGGCCTCAGCTGATGTGGACACACTTTTCCACATGAGCTAATCTGCCTCTCACCAGCACTAAACCGCTGTGGTGTCTGCATGCTGAGGGTCCTGTGCATCTTCAGAAGAGAGAGTGATGTGTGTGTGTATGTTCCAACAGAAGAGGTTTTCTGTTCCCAGGCCGCTCTTTTGGCTCTCCTCCCGCTGTAATTGTGGCTTCAAGAGCAGCGGGCGCAAAAGGCCAGCCGGAAACGTGATCCAGTGCATCAAATGAAATGGCCACTCACGTTTAAAGAGTCATTTAGGCACAGAAGAGAAATGGAATCTGTCTTAAAGTAGCTGAAAAGGAGCTTATTTTCTTTTGGTTTATCTCTGTGTAATGGTTCCTGTGTAACTCTGTGTAACTTTTGCTCCATTTGGACACAGCAGACTACCAAGGATAGTGTGAATATTTCATGACAAAAGGACCATTTTTTGAGATAAAATGGTTTTACAGTAAATGAGTACTATAAGTTTACCATTTGGAAAACATCCCAAGCGCTGCTTCTTCGGTGGACCATGTCCATTTAGTGCTTGGCGAGATATATACTCCTGTAGAATGTCCGTGCACCATTTGTGTATTTATTTTTTTGTGCATTTTTCTTTTTATTGTTTTTTATTTGTTAAGCTCCCTCACCTCTCTCTAACGTCAGTAGGTCATGCTGTTTTTGCTGCATTATTCTAGTGAATTTGGTTTGGTGCATTTTAATGTAACATTTTAACAAGCAACCCCATCTTCCTTGACTCAGAGCAGCTGACATTTAGAGCAGGAGCTGTGGCCGAGTGTTTGGACATGTTTCATCAACCCTCCAAAGCCTTTAACTCGAATTTCAACCATTCTTTTGTGTAGTCCTCCTCCTAGCCATTCCAGTGGAATGGAATTTAATATTATTATAGAAATGATTTTTTTTTTGTCACAGGACGTGAAATATGATTATTTATTATTATCTCAGTTATTACATCACAACATCTTACAATATGACCTTGTTTTCAGTTTTCATTATTAAGAGAGCATAATTAGTCACGTTGAACTAGATTCAGAATATGTGTGATAGAAAAATAAGCTAGTCTCCCTGTATGTGAAATGTTCTGATTCTGTATTGAGCTGCTGGTGAGCAATGAGGGGTAAAAGAGGAGGGATATGAACATACATATTTGAAAGGTAGACGGCTCAAGGTTTCTAGTGGTGTTACTTATATGTATCTAGGACAAATTCACTGAGTTTAGATGATTGTTTTGGAAAAGTCCAAATATTCTTCTGGAGCAAGTGCCGACCTCAGAGAGTTAAAGCTATAGAGAGTGTGGGAACATGCACCTAATGCTCCTGTGCTGCAGTTTGTGTCAGTGTGTCTCAGTAACAGTGTCAGATGAGCAGAGACAAAGACAGAATGGGGAAGGGGGGTTATTTTAAGAGAGCGTAATTAATCATAATCTATGAAAAAGTTGCTATTGCCCGCTTGTTCCCTTTCCTCCTCTCTTTCTTCTTCTCCATTGCTCTCTTTTTCAGGCCTAAGCATCCCCTTTGCCCCTCATACACACACTTCTTTCTCAAGGTCTACTCACTAATTTTGCCCAATGGGTGGGCCATGTTTCAGTCAGTGTTCTTCTTGATGTACTTTCCTGCTTGGTTTGCAGTTTTTTTGAGTCAGTCAGTTACATTCGCTTCTTTCTGCCTGTCTACTCATACAGACACCACTTTCTGCAGTTTAACAAGCTCTTTTCACAAAGACTCTTCTAGGGTCTACGTTTTCCTATACTGATTTTAAAGAGATGATAACCAACGATGGGACTGGCACTAACCTACATTAGAGGTTGAAGAATTTTAACAATTATTTTAACACTTAATATATAATAATTATTTTAAAATCAAATCAGATGGAACAGAATAATCCCATACTGCTTCTAGTCTTTCCAAAATACTATAATGTCTTAAAAATAAGTGTGACCTTGCACATTCTTAATTACTTCTCATCAGCTTCTAGTAGGGGCTAAAGATGAAAAGGTTCTAAACAATAGGTTTATTAAAAAAAACAAAGACAAAGAACATGTATTTCTCAATAATCTTATCTGCTAGAGTATGTACATCGGCAAAACAGATGAACCGTTTTTATTTTGCAAAATCATTTTTTTGCAAAATAAAATCAGAATTCAATCAATTCTGAATGAATGCTGTTTTTTAATTAACCAAAACTAATATAATGGCTTGCTAGAAAAAGCAATGTCTAAAATCTAGAAAATATAAAACACTGCTAATATTCAATGCTCATACACACTTCTTAAACAGAAACTTTCAGAATATTGTACTTCATTAAAGTTCATTTTTTGGTTTGCATGTTAAATAAATTGGCTAGGTATGCATTCCTGGCCAATTTCTCACTAGTTCACATCTCACCTTTGTCTGCAGCTCAACCATTAAATTAAGCAGAAAGCAGAAAAATCAGTTCAGTCTAAAATGATTTTGGCTGGTGCCCAAAAATCTTTAACATTGGCCAATGCTATGACTAATAATAATACATTTTAATATTATATTTCTGTTTTATAGTATACAGTGGCCTAGCCTGCCTGTACTGTATCACTGTAGCTTTAATTCATACATGCAATTCCCACATCGTCCACGGTCCGGAGGACGAAGCGCAATCTCATTTGTGAGCAGTAAGTCGTGACTAATTGTTTGAGAACTGAATCAATGTCTTATTCCTCTGCAGCTGCACTAGCCTGACTTAATGTGGAGAGCACTCCATCCTCTTAGAGAATGATCCATTTGACAGGATTTGGAGAAAAGACGAAGCGCTCAAGCACACACTGAAGAGTTTATTTTATCATGCCAATGATGAAAAGTCCTTGAACACTGGCACTGTGGTCAAGCGTTGTGAGAGGGCAGAGTGAGAGAGCGAGGAGTCTGGGCAGAACTCATTAAACTGGGCAAAACGAATCTTCATAGCAGCTTTGGCCCACTCTGAGAATACACAATGGGCTGACGGTCTTTTGAGCAAAGGGTCAAATAAATGGAGCCAAAAGGGGCAGCTGCAGCTTTTTTCAGTGACATTCCCAAAGTCCCTCACCGTGCATCCCAGTACAGGACACCTCTGAACTTTAAATGGTCAGTTTCAGTTGTTAATCCTGCCCTTAACCTTGCATACCACCTCACCAGCATCATATTTAGGGACTTTCTCTTTCTCTTTCTTCTATACTAACAATGGGACTGAAAAACAGAAAACAGAAATAAATCATATATATAAAGGAGAGGCAGAGAAATAAAAGTTATAGTTGAACAATAATACGGGCTCTTAAACTGAGTTAAACTCCAGGGAATAAATGTAAGATTTAGAATCAAATTTAAAAGCTGACGGTGTGGGGGATTGCTGTTCATTGATGGGTAGTTCATTCCAGAGCAAAAGCCCAATCCATGCTTTTCTTCGGTCTAGGTTTATGGAAGAAGCTGGTCTGCTGATCTCAGTGTTCTAAGTGGAGCATTTGGTTGAATATAGTCAAGATCAACTCTACTCACTAACAGAATGAAGCACTGATAGTGTGAAGGCCAGCACATGTTTCCTCTGAGAGTTTGTTGCACATTTTTTAAAAAACCACTAAAGAGGCATAGCTGGACATCTCAACACGCTTGGAGGAGAACGCTAACTGTTAGTTCTCTTAACTCAGCTGGATAGCATCGTAGAGAGTTATGAACAGAGAGCAATGGCACTGAATTCTGTCTCTATCCACCACATGAAAGGGAAGCCAGTGTCACGTCGCCGACTCTCTCCCAAATAAGAGCAGGCAGGTTTCCATTCTTGTAGCAGACTTTATTTAAAGCAAATCAACATGGACAATACGAGCGAGTGTAACGGTGGACCGACAACCAAAATTAACTCACACTGAACTTAAATACAATACTTAACCTGCGGTTCCACCAATCATTACACACCCGTCCTTACACTCAAATTAAACACAGCTGCATACTAAATCCCACCACCAAACTGAAATGAGGACGACCTCTACTGGCCATCCACCCACATTAACCCCCTAATCCCTTACAGCTAGTTATGCTGTCTCGGACCACAGACGGGTGTGGAATCATTCCTGGTGAAAAGGCCAACACTAATCTAGATGCACTACTCCGGAGCACCACTCACTGCTTGTAATATATTTTTTCTTTAAGGGACATGGTTTCTTAAGTCTCTAAATTCAAAGAATGTGACCCAAAGCTAAAAATTCATCATCTTTATCACACCTCAGTTCTCTAATGTTAATTATTATATCATATTGTATAATATACATAATTACTAGTGCGAGCTGCATGGAAATTACACACAACTATTATGCTTCTGTTATATAGTGGCATGAAACATGTTAGCACCCTGAGAGATCTGATTTCACATGCTAATCATTTAATGTGACATATGGACAATATGGACACGCATGCAGAATACATTAAAAGCAATGACTGGTGCTCTGGAGAAAGATTTTAATGAGGAAATAAAGACAAACAGGAATATGAATGTCTTTCATTTATGCCTGCTCTTGTGTGTTGGTGCCTGTATTAAGACTCGTCTCAGCATGTCACCGTCTGCTGTCCACAGCGCCAACCGTCCACCCATCCTATTACTGCACTGTCCATCATCTCTGCCTGCAAAGTCCACTAATGGCACTGGAAGGACATGTGTTAGACATTTTCTCAGACACTATATATCATCACTGCAGGTTGAGCTCCCAATCAGAAAAAACACCACAGGCAGCAAATTGACGGGTTCTACAAAAAAATTTCATGTTCCAACATGTGCAAGTCCCACATGTCCGCCTGTGCTCATTTCTTAATGTGGTTTGTTTCCCGTTATGCATGTTGGTTTGATTGTTTGATTAGGTTGCTGAATTTGTCAGTATGCATTTTACTAAGATGAAAATGTGAAAAAGCAGAGATGGTCTGAGATGGTCTGCAGGCACTTAAAACTGAGACCAGCTGATTAAACAAGTGCAATCAAATGTACTTCTGCTTGATTAGGAACCTAAAGCCACACTGGACCTTTGTGAAAAAGATTGATGACCCCTGGTCTACACCCTTAACAAAGGAGTTCTTTAGTAAAACCATAGTTAAAAGAAATGATGATGGAGATCCTCTTGTATATGGTTCTTTAAGAAATGAAGAAAAGTAATAAAATTGTTATATAGGGCTCCAAAAAGGTTTCTACCAATTTACAAGTCAAAAAACATTTTCTTTTATTATTTAGAGCCCTGCATGTTTGTGTATTCTTGATACTCTGCACCACTGACTCAGTGTGAGGAGCTTGTTATTGAGTTAATATTTTAAATCAGGTGTACTAGATGAGACAAAGCACAAAAATGTGGATTTGCACAGTATGGGTGTATTGGATGGGAAGTGTCAGTTTGATCAGTTTGAGCACATTTAGACAACCATGTGAAAATTAAGCCCTTAAAAAAAGCTCATTTTTACGTTTTTGAAGATAAAGAATTAACCAATACCCAATGTTTTGGTAGGGGACAAGAAATGCCAGCTCTAAAGGAAAAAGCTATTTGCATATTTCATAGTAAATGACTGGTTTGTAGCATACCCATGATAAAAAAGAGCACTTTGCAAAACACAAAGAAATACACACTGAGTGTGAGAGTAATTCATGTCTCTCTGCTGTACATCATTACATTCGCCCAAAGTCATAGTGGAGTGTGGGCTCTGTGTCTGATGTGCTGTGTCTGATTCACTGTCAGATTGTGTCCCGGGCTGGAAATGGATTATAAAACAGCGCTTAATCAATTTCCCAGAGCAAGACGAAAAGGGGAACATGGCGTCCGCCGTCCTTGTAAAAGTTTTCCCTCGTCGGAAAGCGAATGTAATTACGCCTTAATCTGTTAAATCTCTCGTTTATCGCCGCACCCCTCCAAAAACATGGAGCCTGAGTTTCAATGCGCCATAAAAATAGTTGGCACCATACAGCACCATGAGACAAAGATTAGATCATTTAGGGGACCTGGGTGGGTGGAAGGCCAACATTGTTCTAACCCACAAAACATCTATCATGATGAACAGATGAACAGGCTGCCAGCAGCAAACCCCTGCTATCTTTTACACCGCTAAAAATCATGAGCTTGAACCACCACCCCTACATCCTTCCACAATATGTGGTCATATTTTGTATACAAACAATAATCCATTAATAAATAATACACCTCTTGTTTGTTCATTAATCATTCTGTGCCCCGTGTTCTATTTGTTACCGCTACATTACACTTTCATCTTTAAGCACTTCTGTACATCATGTTTTGGACTGATGTCTTTGCACAGTATGTATGTGTAAACGGCAGAATTATATGTTAATGTTTTATGCTGCTGTAGAACATTAAATGTACAGAAACCTCTCCTCATCAGGAGGAGATGAGAGTGAGTGAGAGAGAGAGAGAGAGAGAGAGAGAGAGGCAAAACAAATATGGACTGGACAGTTCTGACCTTTCAGTTCTCTCCTTGAGGATCTTGGTTTCACTGGCAGCACTAAAACTTAACTTAGATATTGAACAAGAATAGAAAATCTGACAAAAAAAACCCCATATGCAGATATTCTCAACTCCTCCACAACTGTACGCCCTCACTTTAATTACGTCTTCTTTTGACAGGATCTTGCTTTTGTTAGTTTGCTGCTTGTTGATTTCTCTACAGTTTTTCCACAAGATTTTCCAGCATGATCTTCTAAAGGTATTTGAAAGTTATTTAAAAGCTGTATTTGAATAAAAGAACTGATTTTAATGGCTGATTCTAGAGACACACAATGTGTGAGCAGCTGGGCTTGAGCCTGCACAACCATGAATGGTTTGATGGGCCAACTGAGGAACATTGTGGCGTTTTTAATTTATGGACAGCGGTTGATGTTGACTTGTGGATAATACCACTGCCCTCCACACAGCAGATTGAGGTTTAGTCCCTGCTGAGTAAAGTACATCTCAGGTATACCAGTATGAATCTTTGAATAAGAATTGTGAGTTTTTCCAGATAAGGTTGTCTGCATAAAGGTAAATACATGTATAGTTATGCATACATATTGTTAATGTTTTATGCCGGTGTAGCGCACTAAATCTTTCAACAAAGTGCATCTGGGATCGTGGGCTTAGATGAAGAGCATGTCAGATTTTTAAAAGGTGTGCAGTCTCTCACAAAAATACTTTCATATCCTCTATGAATAATTAACTCAAGTTTAGCTCTAGATCTTCTCAAGTTCTTCTCAGATTTAACCCTCTTTGGTTTACAGTGGCACAGATACCATGAAATGTCTCTTTGATTTTGTTTAACCCTTTCAGGCCAACCCCAAAATGTGACTGCTTGTTCCATTGTACTGCTCTTAGCATTAATAACTTGACTACTTGTTAATATATTTTATATTGGCACTGCCAGTCATGAAAGGCACGAACACAAATCTCTGGAAACAAACAAAAAAAAAGCTTTATTTATAAACATGGGTGTGGTGTGAAGGTGTGGGAGAGTGCGCTGTGAAAGGGGCTGTGGCTTGCTCTGGCAATGCTTGTCAGGGTGTTAGTCACTGACTTGCTCTTGGATGCCGGGACACTGGCGGAGCAGCTAGCAGCGCAGGAGGTCCTCTGGACTGGAGCCTGTGAGCCAATGAGAGCAGCTGTAAAAGAGCAGAACAACATTCCACCCTGAACTCCTACACTGCTGCATGTGAGCTCTTTTATACTCTCCACTCTTCTGGGATCACCATCAGCCGGTCCTCTTCTCTTGAACCACTCTCTCACTCTTTAGAGTGGGAAAGTCGCTGTCCCAGGTGCTGAATCAGCCTGGAAGATACACATACTGCATGTGCTGTAGTGCTGGCTTTTCCTTACATCCATGGCCAAGGGAGGAGTGCTTGCCTGATGACATGGCGCCCGCCGTCCCAATATGTAAAAAATATGTACTCTATCAAAGACAAAATGACAATACTTTGTTAGTGTCACAAACAACCTTTTTAAACACACATGAACTGCAATAAAACTAATTTTAAAGGTAGCAGGTAGTTTCATTTATGTAGCAAACAAAGTTTTATGCATTTAGGTGTGATATAAACCCAGCAACACACAGACAGTTCTGGTCCATTTTGCTCTAGCCGATGTTCTGCCTAACCTCTCTGGAGGAAGAAGGAATGGAGCTGAAGGGGCCATTACCAAAGTGTCTGAATGGATATGTTTGTAACAGTTCTGCCCTGCCTTGTCCTTGCTTATGGCTATTTGTCCTACTTGTGTTCATTCTCCATCATATCTCTGGTCAAGTGCTCTTGTTTTCAGTCTCTTTCCCACTAGTTTTACACCCATGTCTAGTCTGTCGCCATGCCTTTTGATTGTCCCAAGTATTCCCTGTTATTTCTCCCCAGCATAAAGAATCCTGATCTCTTGAACTAAACAGACTTCTATTTCATTAGTTATGGAATTACATGCAAACAATACTGTGGTGTAAAATTAATGTACATATTTTGCCTCAGCAGTGGAAAAGGACCCTTGCCAGTTGAATCCGTGTCTGCATGGGAGCACTTGCCTGAGGGAAGGCGATGGCTACAGCTGCCTCTGCGCTCAGGGCTTCTCTGGAGAAAGCTGCGAGATTGGTGAGTAACTTGGACCAACAAAGGCCAAGGGGTCAAACTCAAAGAGTCAAGGGCTCTTGAAGGAGGCTGAAAGTGACTGCTGGTTGATTGCTAAGCTTCTGTTCTGCTGAGCAGGATAACGATCACATTTATGCTAATGCTGCTGCTGATGATGGTGATTACATCAATGATGACAATGGGGCCGATGATGACAGCCAGGCCTCAGTGAGGGGATAATGCAGCTTCATCTCTTTTGTCTCCATTCCTGGCACAGGGCACACAGTGCGGTTTAGGGATGATAACGCTGCAGCAGCTTCAATTCAGTGGTGAGACTGCAGCCAGCACTCTAATGGCTCTCTCAGCTGTTACAGTTAATATAGTTGCAGTTTCTCAAGCCCTATTCTCCTCAAAACTGTATATTTAACCTTCAGACCTCATAGCATATTAGTAAAATCTAATTTCAACAAAATTAAATGGTGTAAAACAGTCTAAAATGGGTGTTTGTTCTCCTACATGTTCGTTGTTTGCTGCTCATTCTCCTCTCAGACCCCTCTGTGGGTTTTCTTCACACACTTGTGGGGGGAGACTGTCCTGAAAGTTCTCCCGGCTTCAAAGATCTTGTGTTTTTTCCATATATTTCTAAGCCCCAGTAGTGGTTATTATTATGTTTTTAAATTACAATAACTTTGTTTCTTCATGACACAGGAACACCAAAGAGAGCTCAGCATGACATCTGATACCTTGAGCATCAACACAAACTGGGTAAACTTCCATATAAGGAGCTGCTTTTGCCATATGATGATAATTTGTTGCAGTGCTGGCATGAATCCGGTCCACTCACATTCTAAGTGTTAGCTCGTCATGGCTTGATGAGGAGCATGGGCGGTGCGGAAGTTTTGAAGTGGCTGCAGAGGAGCAGTTAACACTGGTTCATACATCAACCCTGTCAAAATGAAGCCACTGATTAGTTTCATTAGTCAGAGATACGTCTGCATCTTGGAGATGGGAACAGCTGTGCTAGGTTAGGTGACAGGGAGAGAGAGCACCTCTCTCCAACAGCTAGTCTGGACTGGTCTCTCCTGAAGCCCTGAGAACTGTGATATGAATCTCTCTGCTGTAAAGAAGGGCTTTAGGAGAGACCAGACCAGACTAGCATCTACTAGAGATAGAGGAAGAATTGAGGACCAGATGCGCAGAGACTTTTGCACCCAGTGTATAGAACATGTACTGCCTAAAAAATGTTATATAAGAAATAGAAATGTGAGCCCAAACTGGCAGTTTATAAACCATGTGCATCAGAACCCTCAGGGCCTTCGAAGGCCTTTAGAGAATGCTTAAGGGTTTCTATGAACCAAAACAAAACATGTCAGTTTTTATTTCATTTTTATTTAAAAGAACTGTTGAGCTTCTTGTATTTAAACACTGCATGTATTGGATTTCATGGTTAGATTTAGTTTAAAAACAAGACGCAAAACAACAGCAGAAAAATTCTTAACATACTATTTTTTCGTGTGATATCTATGTATGCACAGCCAAGCAAACAACCTAATCCCCCACTGGTCAGGCTTTCAGGAGCTGGGCAGAAAGCCCTACACATTAGATTAATCTCTGATGTGGTTAAGAAATGACAGTGGAATCAACAAGGTTTTGATTTATGGTGGAGTTTACCAAATCAGTGCAAAAAAGACGAGGAAACATTCATGTGTTACAATAGCAATACAATAGTAAGAACACAAACAGAAATTCACATTATCATAGCAGTCTACAATGTTTGGACATTCGTTGTCTGAACTAAAGGTCTACTTTTTATAGTAAAGATCGCTACAGGCCTTTATGGATGCAATATTGAACTTGTGACCTGTAGCCTCTAGCCTGTTAACCTGTTAACACTAGTGCAGAAGAAACACATGCATTCCTTCACAAGCTGTCTTTCCTCACACACACACACACACACACACACACACACACACACACACACACACACACACACACACACACACACACAC
>JBBJLR010000040.1:9037364-9056016 GCA_037577145.1 Brachypetersius gabonensis | reverse complement strand
AAACGTGTAAACAGAAGGTCAAAAAAATCGGATATAGGCAACAAATCAGAATTGAACATCAAGACCTGCAGTGTAAATGAGGCCTTTGTGTCTGCATTACGATACACAAGAAGCAAGAAGTTTGTAGAAGTGCTTTCCCATGTAGAATATACTATGAATATAAGCTTAAAAAAATGCACCAAAATGTATCCCATATATTGAAAATAAACCCCAAAAACAGTCCCTTTTGAAATAATTTTTGTGATGTTACTAAAAGCAATAAGAGCCATACCTACAGCAGTGTAGCTGCAGACATTCACTAAAGTTACAAGGAGTGTTGTAGTCTAGACTGATTTTAAATGAGCCACAGTATAGGGTAGCCCATCAGAATTGAGGGCATTTACATACACTATTTGGACAAAAGTATTGGGACGATTACACCAACAGGGACTTTAATAACATTACGTTCAAACACATAGACTTAACTATGGAGTTACACCCCCTTTGCAGCTAGAACAGCTTCCACTCTTCTTAAAAGGCTTTCCACAAGATTTTGGAGATTCTGTGGGAATTTGTGGTCATTCAATCTCCGTTTCAGTTCATCACACCTTTCAGTTCATCACCTTTACTGGACGTAAGGGGCCAAGCCCAAACCCTGTGTCCCAATACTTTTATCCATGTATCATTCTTAAAGGCACAGAAACAGGCAGCATGTGTAATCCTATTGGATACTGCAAAAGTAGCCACGCAAAAATAAAATAAGTAAAAAGCCATTAGTTGACTGCAGGGAAAACATTAAAATTGCAGGACATGGACTCTTTAATGAGCCGTGGCTGCTGCTGTGCGGTCGTGGACGGATTTTCAAGTCACAGGGGTCACGGCTGTGCTGTGCTGTGTCAGAGGGCACTAATGCTGATTATCATGGGGCTCGTTATCAATCTCGCCACACGCCAGCCGCACAATCAATACCTGAATTATGTTAACTAATATAGGACGAATGGATGCTCGATCCATCTGCGTGCCAATAAATGTTGACATCTGTATGCTAACTGCTGCACTTTCACATCACATTGTACCAAATCAGAGCGCCTACAGGGCATCGGGGTATTAATGGATTCCAAGCACATTCTGTTCAATCAAACACACACGTGTCTGTCTTCACACTTTCGAAGACTTCACTTTTTTATGATGATTATCGTTACAGTGTTTTGAGGTTTTAAAACTTTCCCCTGGGAGTCTGTGTAATGAGTTTTTCTGGCTGTTGGTGCAGCTTTACTGTGGTGATTGCGTGTCTGAGCTGTGTGTGATATTAATTACTGCTAACGGCGCTCAGGTTAATTGCGTATTACTGCAAACTCTTGACCAGATTTGTTCTGACTTAACATTTGCTCTTTCTAGTAAATCCATTTATGAAGGAGAAAAGGGTGAAATATAATGAGCAGTGGGCTCACCTTTAAAAATTCACCCCTTCTTTCTCTCTTTACTTCTTTCTGTCTTTTTCTTTTGCCCTTGATTTCTTAGTTAATTTTTTTTTACAGCTTTAAGTTCTTCCTATTGCATTCTGTTGTCTTTCTTTCTTTCTTTCTTTCTTTCTTTTTTTCACCTGTCCCTCCTTTCTTTGTTTGTTTGTTCATTTCTGTCTCTATATCTTTATTATTAATCTCTTCCTTCTGTCTTCCTTTTCTTTGCTTCTCTTATTCTTTTACACCTTTCTTACTTTCTTTTAGCCTTTTCTTTATTTCCTTTGTTATGTTACCTTTCTTCTCTTTCTTTTACTTTTTCCTTTTTCCTTTAATTCTTTCTTCCTTCTTTTTGTCTTCCTTTCATTACTTTTTTCTTACCTTCTTCCTTTGCTTTCAGTCCTTTGTTTCTTTGGGGGATTTTTCTTTACTTTCTAAACAGGAAGAAAATGCAGAATAAAGTATTTTGTAAGCAGTCTTTACAGGGCAGGGTAGAGGCCGTATCCTCAGAGGACGTCCCAGGGGCTCAGATTGTGCTCAGCAATTATTTTAGGAAGGAACGTTTAGGATCCCTGCATAATGTATAGAGCGTGTTTCTGCTGGACGGCTGAAACATTTATGAGGTAAGCAGAGAGGGTCCACAGGGACAGGACCTTGTTCCCCCCAGACACACTGCACATCAACCGCTCTGCCTGTCAATCAAACAGAAAGAGAGATATGGGTTTGGACCCAGTCACAGATGGTAGAATTGTGTATTTTACTCTCTGTCTCTCATACTGTCTCACTTTCTGTTTCCATTTGCTGTAGTGTACTGTGTGAGGCAATTTATTGTATTATAGCTGGAACTGCACTTGTTTAATGGAACTATAATGTGTGTTCTCTTCACCTGTTCTCTGCGGCACTGAGACCCTAAAGAAGCATTATTTCGTTCCTCTGGAAGCCTGTGGTTGAGATGACAGCCCGGTTCGTCTTGATTGTGAACAAAGCAGGCAGCCGCCGCTGCGATGTGCTGAGGGTGAAGAGTAGACCATTAAAACCGAAGGTTCTCCTTCCTCCAGCTGAGTTTGTCCGTATTTGTTACTTCACAGAGAAAGGTACATTAACCCACAGTCACTATTTATTGAGCTGAGGTCAACAAATCAGCTTTGTTTGAGCGGGAGCTGGATCCGGTTACCTTAGGGCCGCCGTCGTTCTGCGGAGGAAAATCGACGGCCCTCCAGCGCTCTGACAACTGAGTGAAAAATGCAGATGCTATCCGTCAGTTTTACTGAGCCTTCAGGGGAGATGACTGGCTCTTATGCGTGGTCGTTTCGCAGCGACCTGTTCTGGGTCCGAGACGATATAGCACAGGCTTTTAGATGGTTTTGTTCATTTGGTGGCTGCAATAGCCAAGAGGGAAAAATTCCCCATCGTAAAGATATAATGAAGAACATTTGGGCACTTGCTCACTGCCACCCTGACCCTCTCTCTCCTTCCAGATCTTAATGTTGGTGAATCAAACTTTAACCTTATTTGCATAGTTGACATTGATTATGCGATCGATTCAAAAAGTCAGACAGCACACCCTCGTTTGATTTAGGGACAAGCTTAATTTGGTCATTTAAAAACAGGACAGTATCTAATTCCAGCTTAGGCCTCATCTTCTGGCTTTACTATAGAATGTAAACAGTAAAGGTTATGTATAATGTATAATATATGCCCCAGTCCATATGAGTCACCACTCTACAAACAATAAAGGCAATATACGAAATACGAAAATACAAACATATATTTATTAATGACCGTTTTCATATAGGAAAATAGCCACACAAGTTGTTTGGTGCATAAATCAAATCCATGTCGTCATTAAGGTGGCACAGACTTGTGGATGTGATTTAGGACACAGTATGACATACTTGGAGCTATAAAATAAACAATCCTGATACAGACAACAGGAGTTTTGAGCAGGTTGAAGATTTATTTTCACAGAAACGATTCGGGTGATTCTTCCACTGAGCTCTAGACACTATTCCATGAATAGCATATCATTTTTTTAAACCTTGCAAATTTGCCTTCAGCTGCATTTGCCAATAGCTTTGATTGTGGCTCAGCCAAAACAGATTTCAGGAGCAGAATTGTGTTTTGAAATATATCGGTTGCACTCCTCTGAGTTTGTTCGCAGATATTTTACTGGAGCTGAAGGAGCTCTGAGATCACCTTTAGCTCTGATGGTAAGAAAAAAACACCTTCGACACCGCCGTGTCTCGCAAGGAAACAAACAAATACGAAAGAAAAAGCATTTCTCATCTCCAGTGCTCTCTGCCCTCATCCCAAGCTGCAGCACTGCTACCCTGACTGTGTTTTTTTCCTGTTTTCACTCCAGAACTTTATTCCTTTTCTCATTGTTGCTCTCTCAACCCCTCTCCCCGCCGGCTTGTTGTTATTTGGCACTGAGGTTGTATGGAAATTGCAATGCACTGCAGAGATGGGGTGAAAGCAGCCCTGTGGCTCTCCGGCTTTTTTTTCCTGCTAAAATTCACTTCGTCGCCTTGCCAGAGCTCCATCGGCTTTCTCCGCCTCTAACGGCTCACTCTCTCCCTCCCCAGCCTACAAAGCCTGATTACACACAGGACCACCACCTCTTCTTCTCTTAGATTTACTCTGTGCAAGAAAAGATTAATCAAAGCTTAAACCAGGAGCGAAAGAGAGAGAGCACAGAGAGAAACAGGAAAGAAAGAGAGAGCACAAGAGAAGAAAGAGAGCACACAGATTTTTGAAAAAGAAAAACAGAGTGAGAAAGAAAACATGAGAAAGCAAAAATGAGAAACTGGTAGAGAGAGGAAGAGAGAGCAAAAGCGATTGAGGGAGGAAGAAAGAAATAAGAGACAGAGAGACGGGATTAGAAAAGTGACAGAAGAAGAGGAGAGACAGAGGGAAAAGGGGGAAAAGAGCAAGAGAGAGGAAGAGAGAAGAAGAAAATGAGAAAAAGAGAAAGGAGATAAACAGGATAGATAAGAGAGAGGGAGAGAAAGAGAGAGGATGAGTGAAGAAAGAGGAAAAAAGAGAGAGAAAGAGCGACAGAGAGTGACTGAGAAAGAGAGAGAGAGAGAGAGAAAGAGAGACAGGGGAGTTCTGGCCTCTGTACACATGAACACACAGCAGAATTCTCCTGAGTGTATGGAGAGCTCATGCGTTCTGGATGAAGAAGTGAAAATCAATCCCTCCGCGTTCTGACCGGCGTTCTGACCGGCGTGCTGCCCCGCTACTTTGCACTGACATCAGTCCGCCTAATTGAGTTTGAAAGATTCATGAAGGCAGCCCTATTAATATCTCTGGCCTGTAACCCCTTGGTTTCCAGCACTGTGGAGCTGCGAGGGTCCCTCCACTGGGACCAGCTGCTGCAGGAGATTCTGCACTTCTGCCTCAGTGCATCACGTGATTGATGACTTCCCAAGCCGCCCGTTCTTCTTATGCACCGCTGCTCTTTAAGGGATTTGACTGGCTCCACCTGCAGCCTGCAACTCCTTCATTTGTTCCTTGCTTCTTTGTGATCAAAAATTAGGTCTTTGCTTGTAGTCTTGAACAGAATGAAGCTCAGAAGAATGGAAAAGCTTGGACTTTGAGAGGTGACCTAGTATGCACACAGTGAGCCTATCTACACTTGCCATTTTCAGTTCCATGTCCAGACATGATTTATCCACATTCCATTCATCCATTAAACACTTCTTAATAGAAATGCAATTAGCATTAGCACTGCAAATTCAAACAACAACTGCCAGTCAAGCCATTGCTAACACACAGGTTTGTTCTCAGGTTTCTGTGGTGGTTTAAACACTTAATACTGAGATAGGGGCTGTAGAGGACTGCTTCTTTTGTAAAAAAAAAAAAAAACAGGAATAATGTATTATATTATATGAGAAAACCAGTTCTATACCAGCTCATCACGAGTGGCGGGCAGGCGAGAGCTGGTTGGCAGTACATGGCGGCTCTGCCAGGCCTGGCTGTCACCACAGTGGCCCTTACAGCAGCACTCATAGCGCAGCTTGTGTTTTTATTGCGTTATGAATTGCGTCATGACACATTTTAGAGTGCAATCACACATAAAACAGTGTTCACGCGGCTTCAGTGTCATACAAAGCATTTTTTGGCCTGATAAAAGCGGCTGCCTGGACCGTATTGCTAAGTCATGTGTTTACTGTGACGACACTTTACTGCATACACATTTTAAGAGTGAGAAAACCCATGAGATTTGCTTTCACAGCCATAGAAGAAGAAGGCACATGGATACACCCTGGGCAGAGTCCAAATATGATGGGCTCACATGTTTGATCTTCAGTAAATCTTATGAGGACAACATTTATGTTCATTTATGGTCATTTATAAGACGGATAAAGGATAAAGAAGGACAAGATAAAGAAGGACAAGACAAGATAAGACAAAATAAGACATAAGACAAGAGAAGATGTGTACATTATACTGTATATATATATATAGCTTGAAGTCTTGAAAAAAAGATGTTACTAGAAATTGTTTAACAAAGGATGTGAATCAATGGCCTTTTTAAGTCGTCTATAGAAACCAGCTATTTTAGATCTGGAGTGTAAAGGAAATGAGGATTTGATTGATTGATTGATTTTGTTTAGTAGGAGCAAAGATTACATGGTTTGAAGAAATAGACACTTGGCTAAACCACATCTCCAGTACATCTAAACCACCTGCTGATGCTTCAGAAGACAGTCTGTCTCCAACGCATTTAAACACCAGCCCAAGCCACATGGAGTATAAAGAGGCTCAATTTCACAATTTTATGATTGCAGGATCCCTTTTCCAGTGGGTCAGAAACACATCATTATCTCCACCTCTGCACTGGCCTTTCTGTTAAATGTGAGCTCCCATGTGTAAACAATGTGAGGTGCATCACTCAATCTGGCCTGAAGTCGTCCTCCTAAACCAAGGCTCGCCAAACGTTTATCAATTTATCAGGCTTCAGAAAAGGTGGACTCCAGGCTCTCAAATTCAGTTTCTATTCATAGTTATCCGCCCATCCATTTTCTAAGCTGTTTATTCTAACCAAGGTCATGGGGTGTGGGTGGTGGGGGAGGGGTCAGGGAGCCTATCCCAACGCTTTATTGAATGTGGGCAGAGAAACAACCTGGACAGGTCGCCAGTTCATCACAGGGAAGGACAAAAGACACATTCATTCTTGCTCTGAGGCAACAGAGCTCCCTCTATTTCTAATTGTAATGTTCTATTTATTATTGTCTTTGACACGGGTTCATATCTCCAGTCCTGGAGGTTTAGTGTCCAGCTCAGCTTGATAGATGCCCTTCTCAAACACATCCAACCTGGCAGTTACCAGATGAATCAGGTGTGTTTGGCCAGTGAGAACTGTGCTCGACACAAGACTGCTTGGTCAGCAGTTTTGCATGAGAATCGGGGTCCAGACACAGAACCTTTACAGTCTCCGCACTCGAAAAAGTCACAACATTCTTTAAAGCTTCTGTATGAGACTGAAACACTCTTATATGGACTGTCAGGATTTCTCCACTCCTCTGCTGTGAGATTCCAGCACTGATGATTCTGGCTTTGTCATCTCTGCATGGCCCTCTCTCCACACAGGGCAGGAATGATTCATAAAGCTGCGACACGTACCATATATCTGTGGACAAATTGATTTCCTATGAAGTCTGTGCCTGTTTTTTTTTTTTTTAACGCCCCCTTATCAGCCTGGCAGGCTGCTGTGTTGTCCTGGAGATGAGCGCTGGAATGAGGCAGAGGGGGCTCTCTTATCTCGGCAGAAGCGACCCACGGTCACGTGACGCCGCGTGTGAGGCGCTGCGGGCTGCACCTTCCTGCAGTAAATCGCAGACACTCATCTCAGAAAGAAAAAGCTGGAAGATTGAGAAAAACATACTCTACTGAGATTCAGACCAATACACTCAAGACTGAAGGATGCCTTAAAGGACTGGGATGGTGCAAAAATGGACAAAGGCATCAACAAAATTATGGCTGCTAGAAAAGTTTTAGCTATGTAACTCACTTATGCCCATTATTATTGATGATCAAAGCTGCGAGGCTTCAACAGAGGCTACTCTACAAATTAGTAAGGCCCAAACTGCATGCCTTAATCCTCGCATACATCCTGATTTATGTGGTTTCTGACACTGCATGGCATGTTGATATGTATAAAATCAACAAACGTATGTCACACAGCTAAGAGCAGTCATTCAAAAGCCTCAATTTTGTCTGTACTTTTTCATTCTTGTAAACAAGAGTATGTCATACAGCATCAGATTTGTACAATGCTAAATGGAATGAGGTGCTTGTTAATAGGGCTGAGCATTATACAGACTGCACTATCATTATCAACACCCTTTAAAACAAAATATTGATCATTTATAAATAATCATAATTATGTTTATTCACCTTAGATTCTCTTTATTAATCAAAGTTGTCCACTACTGCAGTGGTAACAAATATTCTACAATATTTAGACCCCTCTTTTTAGAATTCACATCTCAAAGATGCCAAAAGACTGATTAGATCTGCTGTATGCTCTGTCAGATAAGGAGACCTATGAGTCTGATTGGATTTCTGCTTACCTTGATCGCAGCAATGATACAGAATATCATTTACAATTTATTTCATTATGAGTTAAACAGGCATGAGTTACATTTTTTCCAAACTATTAGGGGAGGGGTCACCAGTCTTATCTCTCAGTGGTGCTGCATATTTCTTGTCCAGAAAGTACAGTAGCTCATCTCATATATATCTATTCAACAATTTGAAACCTGAGACCAATTGATTAAACAAGTGGAATCATGTATGCCTCTGTGAACCTATTGCCAAACCAGCCTTTTGTGAATAAGATGGATGGACCTAGTATGCCCGCATAAGCATATAGCATTGCAAGTTGACTCTTCTGGAAACCAAGTTTCCTTCCCTTTGCTTAAAATCTTAATTGGTTTTGACAGGGGGAAAGAAGAAATGGTTTGACTTTCCATCTTGTAAGTATATCATTAATAATATGCAAGGTGGAGAAGGCAGGGGAAGTGTACCCCCTCCAGCCTCCTCAGGGGATCTGCTCTACATTACCGGCCCAGTAGCGACTCCGCACTGTCTGATAGCTCATTTTAAGCACACCTCAAATGAACCAAGTCAGTGATTAGCTCTATAATGGCTCAGATAGGATGGCTTCTGTGGGGCATTTTTCTCTTCCTCAATAACCAGCAAAATTATTGCTCTTTCCCGTCTGCTATCTCAGGCTGTGCGGATTGTCTCCCCACCAGGGTTTTAGGGGGCTTTAGTGGCCATTTAGTCTTCCTGCCCTATAAGATTGCATTCATCCTTCCAGCTCGTGTTTTCCCAAGCCAGGAAAGGCCATCTTTGGCAATGGTAATTCAAAATATTGCCAGCTCATTTTCAAATAAAAATGTGCAGTAATATTTTGTTGCTATTGCACCAAAGCTCAAGTTGTGTGAATTCATTTTATGAGAAAAGGCCAACACGAATGGCCCAAAATAACCTGAAATAAAATGTTGCTACCGTTACAGTTACACACATTAACATTTAAACAGTTAAGCACATTTCAGCAATGATTTTAAACAGGTGGATATATTTCATTCCGAAAACACCAGTACATTTTCTAGCAAATTTAAGGCCACTCTATTTAAGAGAGATTGTAAGTCTTTCCTTTTGTTTCCTTTTTTCAGTTATGCTGGCTAAATACTTTGTCAATTTGTACTCCTCCCCTCTCTCTATTGGTCAAACTACCCTGAATCCATCCCGCAGCTTATACATTCACATACTTGTCGTTTGGAGTCAGTGATGAGAGCAAGCGAATTTGACCCCCCCACATCACATAAAGAACAGAGGGCCTGTCAGATGTGAGGTGCAACAGACTGAAATGTTGTGACACCTCTGCTCATTAGCTCCTACAATGCTCTGTGAGATGTTGCACAACCCTGTCAACAGCAGCCTCAGCCTGTCTGGCTTCAGCTCACAGCAATGCCTTCTCACACCTCCAACACAGAGCCATCTGAACAGACCTGATGAACTCCTGAAACCAGACCAGCACTCTCGTTTGTCTTGGAATGGTTCAGGCAGTTGGAGATTTTGAGATTTTCTGGGATTTAAGGTTGGTGGATGAGTTAAGCCCGAGGGGGGTGAAGAGGTACTTCACAAAATATTCCTAACTGTGGGAATTCCTGCAAGTTTGCCTCTCTGAGGTCCTGCCGGTTCCATTAATCCACTAATGTTTTAAGGTTCTTACAGTGCAAAATCAGGAGAAAGCCTCTGTGTACATAGCCTCCTGTCACCGGTACCTCAACATAAATCCCAGCTGTCAATAACTGAATGGCTTCTATTGACCAAACATGCCCAAGTGGGTCTGGGACATTAAGCGGCATCAATCTTGAGTTGCGGCCGAATCTTTTAAGGCTTCTCAAGCTCCTTAAAATGGAGCAATGTCGAAGCCGCATTGACGCGTGTGGATTTTGGTCATCATTTATTTCTTTTCCATGTCTCTGGGTGGCTGGCGCCCGCTGTGAGATTCCATGGAGCTAAAGCCCCGTCACTTCCTTTTCCTCCAGCTTCAGCTCATGCCAATCCGGTGTGGCAGGAGAATCCCACTGCTAGCATTTCACAGGCTCTGTTTAATTGATCAAAACACTGTTTGATCTGAGAAGTGCTGGCATTTAGTTCTCCAACAAGGGGGTCTTAGTGCTCCATGTTATGACAGCCTGAGCTTTCAGGTGCCACAGAAAGAAAATGACAAGAACTCAGCGGGACGAGCCGAGACGAGGGCTGCAGAGAATCCCTGCATTGTTCACTTTTATTCATTTCCATCCCTGCTCTGGAAGGACATTTACTGTAAGCGTCTCATTCACTTGGGAACATTCAGTGCATGCCTACATTTGCAGAGATTTACTCACAGCGACACGCAACAGTTCAATCGGAAGTCTGATTTGTGCACTATTGTTTAGGCCTTGTTGTCTCTTTCAGCCCCCTACAATTCCACCGCAGTCTGCAAGCCATAAAACACTTGCAACTAAAAAAAACAGCTTTCTGGAGCAATTATGGTGAAGACAGTCATCAGTAATAGGATATATGAGTCACCCTGAATGACTGCAACATATCCTTTGAATGCTGCACAGTAATATAATAATGTGATTGAACTCACTGAAGTGACCTATCCATGCTCTGGCAGCAAGGCTTCCAGAATCAATTGATCACTTGCCAGTTTCTGACCACAGGACCACTGACAAGATATTAATTGGTAGACTATTGTCATCCTGGCAGAGACATTGACACAGTGGTGTAATAGTATTGTTTGTATGGTTTGGCGAGTATCAGGCGTTGCTGGAGCTTTTATACATGAGAGCACTCCATGTTGAGAGCACTCTGCTTGCGTTCAGAAAGTTTCAGCATCGAGGTTATAAGTACATTTTAAGGTCAGTAATGAAAGGTCTGAAGCAGAATATGAATACTAAGATGAAAGGCAGTAAAATATGTTTTGTTGTCCTGCTCTCCTCTGAGCGCTCCTTTTTATCTAAAACCTCGGATGCAAAATGCATCAGTGTCCCGACAGGTCGCCATTTCTCAAATCACTGCTGCCTGCTAAGGTAGACGCTGTAGTCTCTGTTGTAGGAAGGAGAGGAGAGGAAGCTCCTTGATGACTCTTGGTGGTGGTGCAAGAGTGCTGACAGCCAGGAGAAGACAGGGACGACTGGCTTTAGACAGCAAGGGCATAGCAAGAGAGCGCTGTTGGCCCCTGTCGGGAGCGTTTACATTTTTAATCATTAATGCTTGAACCCAGAAGTGCTGTGTGATAGCAGCTCAGCAGAGGGAAATTTCTGAAAGTCCTCCGTCATGATATTGATCTGTGGCCCTCCAGCCCCTCCCCTTTATTTTAGTTCTTTATTAGATTCCACTGGGCCAGCGGAAAGCCTGCGTAGATCCATGGCCGTAAAATTGTTGATTGCATTTGAGGTCTCATTTATTACAGAAGGGGGGCTGTTTACATTTTATTCGACCCCCTCGTTTACAAATGCCTTGGCAGCTGGTGAAATTGAAAGCATAAATCTGACCAGTGAGAAATGAAACACCTCCCCTCGGGTCTCCAGACCAGGCACTCGGCGCTGAGGAGTGTGGCCCTGCTTGGAAAGTCGATGTCAGACTGCTGCCCTCCGGGACGTGGTTGAATAGCTGGGGCAGTTTTCACACTTCTCTCATGCGGCACTTACAGGTGTTTGAAGACCAAGGGCTGGGTCAGAGTTGATTTGGAGCTGCCTCTGCTGGTTTGTGAATGGAGAAACATTTCGGTCCAATTCCCTCTAAAAGCTGTTTTAGAGGGAATTGGACCAAAATGCGTCTCCCTCTCTATGACAGGACACCCCACTCTCATTTCATCCAGCAGGTTCCCATTCAGGATAGTACCAGATAAATGATTCAGAAGACCTGTGCATCTTCATCACTGTTAGTGTGTCAAGCTAAATGTTTAATAAACTGTTGCATAATTAAATGGTTGAGTTGTAAACAAAGTTATTCAGAGTAGTTTGGTAAGAAATGTTGCATTTTAGAAACACTTCAAAATTTATTCGCTGGGGGGTAACAAGATCCAGAGTTAAGCTGAAGGGACGAATGCCTCTAAACCTTTCTCACAGAAAGTGTTTACGCAAAAATGATTCTCAAGACGTTGCTTAATGATAGTTTTGATAAAGTTTTGGTGTTTTAGAAACTATTCACCATGGAGGTCTACATGTGGGACCTTCTCAGTTAAAATACTCCACAAAGAAACCACAAAGACTGATTTTCCAATATTTGACCTTTTCTATATCACATATATAGTAGTTTTGGATTATTAATAAAATGATTACAGCTGTGTTGTCGACCTCATGACCCCTGGTTCCATTCACCCCCACTGTAAAGAACTCTGAGATGGGAAGATCCTCTACAGAGAACCATATGACAACAAACAACTCTGAATGACTTTCTTTTCATCTCAGTGGCTGAAAAATCAGTGGAATTTTCTGTTAATGTGTGTCTGCAATTTTAAACAGTATCTGTAGAATTCACTGGTATTGTCTGCAGTTGTGTAAAATGTGTATTTTTTATTAATTGCTTCCCACTCATAGTTCTTTAAAACAAGTAGACAGATTCTCAACTTTCAGTGGATACCGCATTTGTATAAGTAGAAGATAAGACTTCTTTTGAATTCTGGTGTCTATACTGGCACAAGATTAAATATTAATTCTGGGGTTAATACTGAGAAATTAAATTTTAAACAGACATTAAACTTTAACGTGCAATATAGATAATATACAATGCAAATGACCCACAAAAATCCAAATGAAATACATCAAGACAGTTAAATGACTTCCATATGACAGAGCTGGAATAAGGGGGTAAGGCAGTTCGTTGTGAATTATGGGACAAAACAAGTGGAGATTTGGGAGTAAAAATGTTTTGAGGTGGCTGATACTGGACCAGATGCAACAGGGCTCATATCCAACAGTATAAAGGTCCTTGATGATACTGTACAGAGGATTTCCTATCCAGTGAGAGTCTTGACTCAGAGATAAGCTGACTCCATTTCACCACACTCAGAAGAGCTTTGTGGTCATTTTGGCCCGAGACAGCTCTTGTTTTGAAGATGCTGTCTACAGTATCTATATAGGAGCTGAAGTACTTTTTTGGCTCTTCTTTGAAAGTGAGTGTGTTGTTGTGTCTTCCTCACAGTAGTGTTTGAGGACAAGATGATGCCCCCTGAGATTTCAGTTCCCCTGGGCCCTGGCCCTCTCGACGGCTGATCCGCTGCTGTAAGGGTGGCCGTGCCAGCTGCTTTTTCCTCAAATTAAAGGGAGTGTTTACAAAGAGGGAATCCTCAAGCCTCAAGTAGGCTAACCTGTTTGTTGTTTAAGTCCCACAATAGCAGTTAAGTCCCACAGTCGCAGTAACATCAGCACATTTGGACTCATGTGTGGGTAAAGAAAGACTGCCAGCACTTTAAACCGGTATACAGGTACCATGCTGTACCTATACTGTCTTCCAATGGTATGGAAGTTTCAAAATGCTTTAATTTTCCATTGAATATTTAATTTCCATTGTGTTCCAAAAATGCATCCATGGAGTCGTACCAGAGGAGAGCTTTTCTGTCAGAGCCACTTTTGTTATTGTGGTCTTTCATTTTTTCTTAGTCATGTTCGAGTTCTCAGTACTGTTTAGTTTTGCAATGAATCCTGAATCCAGCTCTCTTCTTTGGGTACATGTACATGGGTGCTGGGCATAGTGGGTAGGATACTTGCCTCTTTACCAAGTAGTCATGGGTTCAAGTCCTACCTTCAGCACCACCACTGGGTTCCTGAGCAAGACCCTTAACCCCAGGTGGCTCCAGGAAGAGACTGCTCCTGTTAGGGAATGGAAGTCGCTTTGGATGAAAGCGTCTGATAAATGCCGTAAATGTAATGTTCTGTTTCTCAGAAAACTCCCGCTGAAATTTCTCTTCAGCCTAAACAGATATTAGCTTGTACTTCGTTGACTTCCCAGTTGTTGGTGTGTTTCTCCATTGTTGTTTATTTTTTCCACCAATAGAACAAAGGTCTGTGTTTCCAAGTCTGTCTCTTGTCAACATAACATTTTTGAACAATCAAAAAGCAGTGATGCAGCCCGATTTTGGCCCTGCCATCGGTTAGAGCCGTGACAGCACGACTCGTTTACGGGTGGCTTTTTTAAATGGTAAATATTCATTTGCAGTACAGTTTGGTTCCATGTGCCAGTGTAAAGGAGCAGACTGAGGAAATGACCCTGAGGGCCTTAGGTGTTAATGGTCTGGCAGGTACATTCCAGTTTGATCAAAGCCCTAAAGCCCCATTCTGGTTGGATTAGTTTCCTCCAGGAAAGTTCAGCAAATGTAGTGAACATGGACAATCAGTTTCAATCCAGTCCAAAAATGTAACATCTGTAGTTTTTACAAGAGCAATAACTCCAGAGCGATGGCCTTCCATAGCTACCTGAACCCAGAGCGCTCTCAGTAAAAGTAGTCCTCTTCTGAGCCACTCTATGCTAATGAAATAACAGAACCTGTGGGAAAAATTGGTGGGGAACCAGGGAAATTAAACAGATACTTCATCCCATATGAATCAGCCAGTCACATCCCACAAATTACATTACAGAACCTCTTCTGGAAAACCAATCCAGCTGTAATAGTGCTTAGTTTATAGATTTTGCTTAAATGGGTTATCTTTCCATAAAGGTTTAATGGCAAACCACAATATATTTATATCTTCACATAGATTAAGCCAGAAGGTGCTTTGCAAAATAATGGCTCAGTGCCGTCTTCTGGAAATAGTCCAGTCTGGGTTGCTTTAGTCAGTCACCTTTATTTATATAGCTCATTTAAAGGAGGACAAGTGTCCTCCCACAGAAACAGACAGATGACAACAAATCAAATAAAAATCAATAGAAGAAAAGGACAAGAGCGGCTAATGGTGAGACAGAACAGACCAGCACAGAGCAAATGACTGAAGGCGTAGTCTTTAAAAAAGAATAAATACGTTTTTACATCCGTTTTTAAATTTGATTTAAAGTTCCCATATCCTCATTTTTCTTGTTCCTTTTGTTCCCATGTGGTCCATTGATTACATTACTGTGCAAAAGCCTTTACTCATAATTCACAGGCCATTTCCAACCTCTCTTTATGCCCTACAATTTAACCATGTATATTACCGTGCCTTTAAGCCTGTTATATGTAACTGATCTGTTCTATTTGACTGCCCTGAATTGAGCCTCAGCAGTCTGGGCTAAAGCACTCCTTATAACATGTGAATGGGCGGAGCTAAACAACTGCAAAACAAGACAGACATACGTGTAAAGGTGTTGGCTTTTGTGACATCACAAAAACAGACTTTAAGCTGTTTTGTGGCTAGTTTCCACATATGGACATTATGGGCCCAGGAGTAAATGGTATGTTTTGAAACCATAATAATGTTTACATCACTAAATATTTTTTTTTTGTTTTATTTAAAAAATTAAGTGATGGAAATGTCACCTCATTCATCAGTGTGGAACAGCTAGTCGAAAGAACACAGAGCTCAAGAGGTAGAAAGGAGGCCAAGGGGTGATGCCATGTAGAGCTCTGAAAATGAATAATAAAACATTAAATTCAATTTTCAGTTATAAAACGGCATTTGTTGATGATGTTGTTGTTGTTGTTGTATGATAAATAGGATCCTGCATCAGAAACACAGTTTTCAGAGGCCAAATAATAATGGCTTGGACACGGATCAAATAACGGAAGATAGTACAGACATGTAAATGTTCAGTGTAATCCCTTCTCCATGATCCATGGATTGGCTGTCTAGACATGTAGAAGCTCTTCCTGCATGAAATCAGCTGGCTCTTTGACTTGGAGCGATCTCCTGCTTCGTTACAGGAGGATCTGCTTTCATCCCGTTGTGTTTCCCCTTACTGTAAAAAGCTCATTAGTCCAGCCGTGGGATCTTCGCACCCCTGGCAAAAAATAGAGATGATCCAACCCAGCCGTTACCTTTAGCCTCCTCTCCACGGCCCCTGAGAGATTTTCAGATGGAGTGAGGCTTCAGGGCTTTTGTACACCAGCTGTGCTGTAATTGATTTTTCCCTCAGGCCTGAGATCAGCAAGGAAAGTGGAGTCACTGGCAGGCAGACCTCTGAACTGTGCTGCGTGTGAGGGAGCGTATGCAAGTTTGTTTATTTTCTGCCTGTGTGTGTGTGCTCATGCAAGAAGTACCTATTTGGTTGAAGGGTCATTTTTCTTACTTTGATACAGCGGCCCCTTCACTTTAATGACCCGGTGTTCTCCCGGAAGACTATTTTTAGCTCTTTATCTGTGTTGTTCCAAAAGAGGAATGTTTCATATAGACTTGCATTGAAAGTATAAACATAGCATTTTGGTCATTGATGTTGTCATTTGTGCAAATGCTTAAAAATATAAATGCAATAGATATCAAAAAATACATGTGAAAACGTTTCTTTGTTTTGCTTCATAACTCAGGCTGGGCAAAGATTTTTAATCGCAATTAATTACATGGTTTTGCTGCAATAAATCACATTGTTACATGCAAAATTAAACAATTATAAACAGTTAATTTAATTATTTTTAAAAAGTAGTGTATGGGGCACTTTTATTTTTAAAGTACTGCTATATTAACAAAAGTGCAACAACATTTGGTTTGCAAACACTTAAACAAATAAGGAACAGCAGTGTTCCTTCGTATGCAGTTACAGTCCAAATACTTCTTTAATGTAATCAAATCAAATATAAAACCAAAGCTATTTGCTACTGCAGGGCATTCATGTTTTATCTAGCTTGTTATAGAAAAACAAGTTCCCCCTCAGACTCCAGAGCATTATAGCAGCTGCAAAGGGTGAACTTCATATGAAAGTATATGTATCTGAATGCATATACTTTCATATGTATCTGAGTGTCATTAAAGTCCCTATTGGTGTAATGGTCAGGTCGGCCTTAGATTTGTTTATCGTGTGTTTCAGCTAGCCGGTGTGCTCAGAGAATGAGATTTGTATATCGGTGTTGAGTTTTTGAGTTCTATGTATTTACGTTCATTAGTGGTCGACCTCAGTCTTGGCCCACCGTCAGGCTGGCTTTTGTTAGTGTTTCTCCATTCTCCTTTTGTTTTGTGTTTGTTTCTGGCCCTCGTGCCTTTTGCTTTAAGTTCAATAAAAGTGTTATGGAAATGGAAGTCTGCAAATGCGCCTGCCTTCGATGCATGGGAGAAATGAGGGGGAAACCTGACAAAAGTTGTGAAAATAAAGCAGGAATAAATGCAGGTAAATCTAAAATTAAAACCAAAGTTGGACAAGTACATGTGTGTATGTGTGTGTGTATATGTTGGATATATTGGCATGTCAAACGTGTGCAAGGAAAATATCCCCTGGGTTGTGCTCTTCCCTTTACGTGCTCAGGATGAGAGAGACAGAGAGAGGCCGATATATTTATTTATTTAGCCGTATTACTGTTAAACTCCAACAAGTGCCATCGATCATTTGCTCTGCTGCTCCCCAAATAACCCCATTGATGAGTCTAATCAATCTTATTAATTACACCTCCTGAAAATTGCCTGGATGTCGCAGAATAGTAGATATACTGATCTGTGAAGTAAATGAAAGAGACAGCCCGAGCACTCCAGGCTTCAAGTGCCATAAACACAGCAACACACACTTGTCTGCTGCCGGTTATCACGCTTTTACATGGCAGGTGCAGGTTCGGGTTTTGTTCCTGACCCCCCTGAGTAGCATGGCAAGCACAACACGGAATGCCAATGTAAGTTAAATTGCTAAAGGCAGTTACAGTCAGAAGAACGCATTAAGCCTCTTTAGCGTAACACTTTACGTAAAGTGTTCCAGGCAAGCATGCAAACATGACTCACTTTTTAATAATACTAAGCAAGAACCCGGAATGCAGTCTGAAAATGCCCCATATTCTGACTGACTCGTTCCTGGGCTTTCAGATATTGTATGTCCTCCGGTGGTCCACAGTAAACCTTATTTCATTTTGCAGAACACGTATATGAATGCTTCTCTCATTAATTTGGCCCTTGCTTGCTTTATGGCTGCTAGTAAAAAAATTTAAGCTTGTCTTTTTCATGCCCAGTTGTGTAAAACAGTACAGCAGTGATGGAAAAACTGCAAAGATGAAGATAAAGTGCACAAAGCCCCTTCAGTGTGCAATATCATGTGCCGTTTCTTCTGTGCAGTCTCTTGTTATTAAGGGCAATAGTCTGACCATGTCCAATATCACCACAATATCATGACGGTATTACTGATCTCTGTTATGTACAATAACAGACTCAGTGTAGGGAACAAGTTCTTTACCTATAGGATTCATTTGTGTATATAACATAGTGTGTTTCATACAGAAATATAATACAGAGTTTTCATTTGCCTTTTATGTTAGACTTTACATATTTTAATGTCACTGTCTGTGGCTATGCAGTTATAACATAAGCAGTTTCCTCTTGTATGAACAAAGTTTTCTGATTCTGATTGATTCAGATATGGTGCTGACGTCTAATAGGGAACATTTAACACAACGTAGTTGCATGAAACATGTAACACTACTAGTAACATCCAAAAGACCATGGCAGCCGTGACATCATCGCGATTTACATTTACATTTATCAGACGCTTTTATCCAAAGCGACTTCCACTCTCTAACTACAGGGGACAGTCTCCCTGGA
>JBBJLR010000040.1:9018336-9034451 GCA_037577145.1 Brachypetersius gabonensis | reverse complement strand
TGTGTGTGTGTGTGTGTGTGTGTGTGTGTGTGTGTGTGTGTGTGTGTGTGTGTGTGTGTGTGTGTGTGTGAGCGAGATGAGAAAGAGGTCAAAGATGCTCTACCACCACATAACCTACACGGCACAGTTGAGTTGCATTTGTTAATCACTATCCTATTTCCCTTCACAATATGTACATTGTAGAGGTCTTATATGAATATGTGCCCACAATGTCCTGAATTTTGCACTGAAATGACTAAAAACTGCGTTCTATCATGTAACCTGAGCGCTTATTAGGTGCTTGGTTTAAAAAGCAAGGTGAAATAAGAGCATATACCTGCTGGAAACGAACTGCAGGCACAAACTGCGGCCACATCACAACATTCTCTACTTACACATTAAACAGTGTTTTTCCGATGGTAAATATTCTTCGAGCACATGTTTGAGGCTCCTGCCTGCATCTACCCGCTGTGTTCCCCACCACTGTTAAAGGAAGTCCCTCAACAACACCTCTTCAGAGACCATGAGACAAATTTAGACCTGGCGGAGGGAAATTCATGCAAAACTGGTTGCCGCAAGCCACTTTAGCAAAGTGAGCAGAATATGTAATCAGCCACACATGTAAGATCCCCACCCACTTTTTGCCCTTTTCTCATGAGTAAAGGCATGAGGGAGAGAAACTCCTCTGAAATTGACATAAACATCAGGCCCTCAGTAACTTAAGGTTACTGAGATACTACTATGAAGCTAATCTGTAAATCCTGTTGTAATGAGAGTGAGATATTGATGTGAACCCTTGGGTGTAAGAGGTTAATATTGTTCTTTCATCTTTCATTAATGCACTGCAAGACTTGAGATGCAGCAAAGAAATGGTTGATCAACAGCAAAGTGGATAAAAGGGAGGGTTTAGGTTAGATAGGACAGTGGTGGAGCTACGCTCTTACATAATGGGAGCAAACCTCGGTAGTGGACCCTAGAGGTGCAGGACCCTTCAAGTTGATTTTGCCGAACAAAGCACTCTGCCTGCAAGGACCCCAGGAGGTTTGTGACCCCTTCAAGTTGATTTTGCTGAACACCGTGTGCTGTACAGAAGGACCTCAGGGGGCGTGGAGACCCTTCAAGTTGATTTTGCTGAACATAGCGTGCTGCGCACCCAGGGAGCCAAAACCATGAGGAGCAATGTGAGGCAGAAGCAAAACTCATTGAAAAAACTCACTGAAAATACATTTTAATATATTTTTGCTGAACAGACATCACTGGTGATGATCCTGACTAGATCTCCTAGACCTCCCTCTCACATATCATTCTTCTATTCACAGCCATTTTCTCATTTTTTTTAGCTTTTTTCTTTCTCTTGGTGAAGTTTGAAGTTATTGATCGACTCAAATAACAAAAAAAGTGAGTGAAACCAAAGAGGAGTTATTTCTTCTTGCTTCTCTTCTCTTCTCTTCTTCTTGCCAGTTCTTTCATAACACAGCCACTGAACCTGACCTCAAATATGTTCTGAAATTATTTCTGTCACCATTGCTATGTTAACACTTACCAGATTTCTGTTAATACGAGTTTATATGTTGTTTTTTTTTGTTTGTTTTTTGTTTGTTATTTACTGAGTTCCCTTAAGGGGAACCCAGGGGAATCTTCCACCACCCCTGTTAATAAAGTAAAATAGGACTAATGAGCCCTGAAGCCATTATTTATATTTAAGTAACACATTTGCTCATTTAGAAAACTGCATAAACAGTTTACCCCTCGCTTACCCCAGGTTTGGTCAATGCTGTGTCCAAACTGGAGCTATAAATCTAGAATAAAACCACATCACACCCAGACACTGTGAGCTCTTGTTTTAGACAACAGGGTCTGTTTTCACAAACAGAATTTAGGGAGCTGATCTAGATTCAGTCTTTATGGCAACAACTATTAGTGGCAATAAATACACAGCAATCTGATCCAAGATCTGTCCTCTTTGGGGATACCAGCCTTGGTGTTTTTTAAAAATGCTTTAAATAGCTTGAAGCTTTGAAGTCTGCCCCCTTCACTGAAGAGCTGAAAGCAGTCAAAGACAGTTAAGAGAAGTTTTAATGATGTATTGATGGAAAAGATTAAGGTAACTAATTGACCTCTAGTGTTTGTTAGCCATAGCTTGGCATTTTTCTAGTACAACTGGTCTGAAGTGTTGACTCATTATATGTCACATGTACTGTATATCAGGACTAAATCTGCAGCATTAGGCCGGAAAAATACCCTTTTAAATGTTAATGTTAAAACTTATGTTTCAGCAGGAGCCAATATCGTGGCTTCTGAAAGCCTAGATTGCATCAAACTTGCAACAACTTGGTATCAGGTTATATCAGTGTCATCTGCACACAGGCCTCATCATATCCCAGGTGATTTATCAGAATCTATCATATGGTATCTCCCGCATCAGTTTTGAGCATCAATCACTTGCTGTAGGCTGTACAGAGGGGCCTCACCTTTCCTCCAGTCACGCCTCTTCAGATGAAAGTCAGTCTGGGCAGCAGTGAAGATGTGATGGAAGCTCGTCAGCTCGGCCGTTTTTCAAAGCCTCATTATAACATGGAGTGGCCCCGGGTCCTCTTTAAGTGCCCACCACTGCCTGGTCACGACGCAGCATGTCCGGTTCACCCCTCGGAGGGTTCGTTAAACACATTTTGTCTGGCGATTTGCATATGTATCAGACAGAAGCTGCGGAAGCGCCAGGTTTGACTGCCCTGGCTGTGCCTTCAGGGGATTCTCAAGCTGAAGGGACTGAAAGGATTCCAGCCTCACCAGGGAGACTCTCCCAATGTTTCACTTAGACCAAGATTGTCTGCTGACCCTGCATTTTCACTTACAACCAAAAATCTGACCTCTATTTCACCGGTCACTGCCAAACCCCACATAGTCTACACTGTTTTATGACTGGAAAACCAATTGGGCTTCATTTAAGAACTTTTCAATGTGTGGCTCATTACAGAATTAGTGTGAAGAACCTTTTCACAGTTTGAAGAACCACAAAACGTTAAGATTCTATACTAGTCAAAGGGGAATACCACTGATTTTTCAAAGAAGTAATTCAGCATGAAATCACTCTGGAACCAGATGTCCAAAGAGTGTAATGCCTCTTTTTGTTCCTATCCTGCTTCCTAAAGATACTGTAGCTTTGAGAAGGTTTAGGCCTAAAATATATGTTTTAAATCTTTCTATGGTGGTACATGCAGTGTGTTGCAAAATATTCACCAAATCAAATTTAGTTTAATTGAGTTTTTTAAGGTACCTAAAGGCTTCTTGGCTTGAATGTATGGCTCTAAAAAAAAAGCACCATTACTTTAAAGAGTGTGAAGAGTTGATGCTTATGCCCAGGGCTAGTTTCATTAACAGGTGTAGAGGTGGCGGTTTGAGACAAAATTATAAATAGAAGCACTGAATTTCATTTCAGAATCAAAATTAGAACGTTATTAAAAGGTTATGAGAGTAACCCCACATTTTTTCAAAATCGTTCAGGTTTTGAGGCTTCTTGACCTTTCCTGGCCTTTGTTGATGGCAGGTAGCTGCACCAGAATGGGTAGTTTTACTGTTTACAACCGTTTACAACAAAATGCAACATGGAAGCGACCCTCCATTTCTTCTTCCAGCTGAAGTTCTGACCTCCTTTTCCATCTCTTTGACACACTGCTAATTTCTATGATTTACCAGTGGGTGTTCTTGTCAGGCGCTGGTGGTCCAATCACAGGTATCTAGAATATCTGAGAGTGCAATCACAAGAAAAGAGGAATCAAGAAATCACCACCATGCTTAGCATGATTAGCATGTCCCAGCATGCACCAGTGTAGGTTATCAGCAGTCTCGCCGTTAGAAGGCTTTAAAAGGCTGATTGGGGAATTCGGGTCTGTATTTGCCGCCCTAAGGCTCGGCATCCTGCATGTAGATCACATATTATGTTACATATGTCTCATCTCTTGGGAGAATTCTGTGCATCATCATACACGCATGAAAAACGCGGTGCTAATTTCGCACACACTGAACGACGGTCTCTTAGAGAGTTCTGCTGCGAGAGTGATCACTCAGAGACTCCCCAGCCAGCTGGGACAGATTTACCAGCACCTCTACCACCTGTCTCTGTGTCTTCTGTAGCCTATTACACTGTCCTTCACTCAGCATGTCCTTAGTCATGCTGCAACTTTCTGCTGGAAAGTTCTGTTTTTCACTAACTGATTATTTTTCATTGCAGTGGCACCCTGTCAGTCACTCCAGGTGCTCGTTCTGATGGCTGAGGATATTTTTAGTCATTCTGTAAAGCAGCTTTTTGCCATGAAAGGTCAAACTATGAAAACTATTAGCTCCCAGTTCTGTAATTAGTGTGTTAACCTGAAGAAGTTGCTGTTGAGAACAGTGTAAATAGATCATTATTTCTAACTCATTCAGAAAAGGACAAAACGAGAACAGTAATTAAATGGCAGTCATTTAATTATTCTCCAGTGTAGGGGTGTCTATTAACAGAATGACTACTGCAGTTTACAGTTATAGCACAATGTTGTTGTAATCCAACAATATACGGAATATGACTTTATTCTGACTTGGTGGTGGTGGCCTAGTCGGTAGGATACTTGTCTCTGGACCAAGAGGTCATGGGTTCGAATCTTACCTTCAGCACACCACCACTGGGTCCCTGAGCAAGACCCTTAACCCCAAGTTGCTCCAGGGAGACTGTCCCCTGTAGTTAGGGAACAGAGGTCGGTTTAGGTAAAAGCGTCTGCTAAATGACGTAGATTTACATAAATGTAATTCCTAATGTTGTCTAGATATCTTACAGATGTCATTAGTTCCAGGGAAATGTTACATGCTGTATGGGTATCACTGCTGTCCCACATGCAGTAGACTTCAACAGCAAACACAGCATGCTACATCAATAGGAGTCCCTGGGCAAGACTTCTCCAGCTACATTCACCCACATCACCTGTAACATAATTCAAATAGTTAAAATTACTCTGGGTAAGGGCCTCTCCCCAAGTATAAATGTAATGTCTTTGCACAACGTTGCCTCAGAGTCATAACTGTGATTGCACTCTCCGGATGGTCATTTTTAAACCTCCTATTGGCGCCGTGCAGCTAGACAGTTTCCCCCAGAAAAGCACATTATCATCCATGTAAGAATAAGATTACACGTCCAATTGTAAAGTATCATATTTATTGCATGAGTAATTGCTGAAACGTGTACAGTATGTTGCTTCGAAGCATTACTGTGTGTCAGTAGATTGGATATAGCCAGTAGCAAACACAATGTTAGATCATTGCAACTATCTATAATTAGGTGTTTTTGTATCATTAGGTTTTTGTATCATTTTTAGGTTGCCTCAAGGCAACAGACCCCAAAAGGACCCCAACACATGTTTTTCTTTGATGATCATGGTCATTTTATGCAAGTAAATATTGCTTTTATGCAATATAGTCATAATAAAAGCTGATGTAAGCTAACAGACTGATAATTCTTTTAATAACAGACTTAAACTTTTTACAAATCACAACTTATATTCACTCCACCATAGGAGTTACATGTTCTTCTGCCAGATCACAAAGATTTTAACCCCACAGAAAAGCATGAACTATTAAACTTAATTTACAATTCTACCATAGTTAGAACAACAAAACATGTTAATAACTTCAGTGCATATCTATGGGGTAAAAATTATGTAAATAATAGCTTATTAACAGAAATGAACAAAACAGTAGGAAATGACTGGAAGCTCTGTCATATAAGTGCAAGATTCAGAGCCGGGCTGCTTAAAGAACCTCCCACTTTCCCAATTTGCTTCAATATATAACAGATCATTGCTGGAAAACCTCTTTGACAAGACATCTAGAAATCTAGAAATCCAGTAGATTACTGTAAAGTCACACCGAAACAAACAGAAAAACAAGCTAAAAAAGAAATCCCTGCCATTTTCACCATCAAAGCAAGCAGAAAAGACTCGAAGACTCGAAGCTGTCGAATGTAATTACTCACGTAACTCACTGTGCAATTAAACATGAATTGGAACAGAACAGCAAAATTAGAGTAATAACTCTTAACTGACAAGGGTGAAGCTAGAATACATCAGACAAATGCTTACCAGTTGTTTATCAGCAGTTACAACCTCTCCCAGCACTGAAAGATTTCCTCATTACTGTGTCATTGTCCAACCAGATCAACTCCTTGTGCTTTGCACTGGTGGCTCCATCCCCAGCTACAAAGAGCCTCAGACTTCTGATCCCTATTGCTCCATCTCAGCATGCTGACCCAAAAACTGGTTTTCATTGGAGCCGAGAAGCAGAGAGAAAGATCTGTCTGATAAAAACGCTCTCTTTAAATGTTATGAATTCAATTTATTTCAAAACCCAAGTGCACTGTACTCGTTCATCAGACAGTTCAAAGCACATACTTATAAAAAGTTTTAAGGCTTATTAACTGTGCTCTGCGCTCCAGCATTGTGACCTGCTGCAGCGAGCACTTAGGCTGGAAAATGACTTAACACAGTTTCCGTCATCCAAATAAATATGTGGAGTGATTGTCACTGTGCCATTAGAGTGGAGAGAAATAGGCAGTTCGTTAAGAAAAAACAAAGCTACCAGTGTTATCAAAGTCACCTTTTCCAGTTTGCCTTTCTTCACATGAGGCCAAAGCTGAAATGCTCTCCAAGGTCCTCCATTATTGCCTTGAATAGCGGTTCAGTTCTGCGTAAGCATGAGCCCGCATTGTCATCACCGCTGTTTCACTGAACGCTGCAAGAGTGGGATTTACATACTTACATACAGCAAAATGTGTCATTAGCTGATGATTCTCCAGTAATGGCGTGTCCTTGTAACACTCACTAAATTAATTTTTAACATAATCCTTTCATAAGAACTACATTTTTTTTAACCTCAAAGATTTACATTGTCTGCAGTGCTGCTGCACCACAGGTCTTATTAGACCACAAGTAAACTATGACTAACAATGGGCACCACATCAAGTCAGGTCAATTTTAAATTTATTATCCAAGTCAGCAATGAAGAAAAGACACGACGGGGGAACAAGTCTAAGACCACCAGTAAAACACTTCAGTTTTGCTTGTTCCAGTTTTCTTTCTGTTTTTTATTATAAATGCAAAATCAGCCAAGCAACTGCAGTAAAAAGTGGAAATGTGAAATATTTAAATGCATTGAGAATCTCCCTTTTTATGAGCCCTGAGTCGACCAGCAAGACTGTGCTATAAAGTTAGCAGATAAATAAATTTAAGCGAATTATGGAAAGGCTAAACTAAGGCAAAATAAATGTACAGAAAAACGTATTTCAACTAAAGAAATATTACAAAACAGAAGTAAGATCTGTACAGGGCAACAGAATAGAATATCTGTGCTGTAAAGTGCAATGTACTGGTTTGCTGGTTGACAAATAGACGCTAATGACAGACAGCAGGTGAGGTACAGTGAGGCAGAGAGTAAAGTTCAAGTTATTATGGGCACTTAAAAAGTTATAGTGGTCCATTATAACAAAGTGAACTCTTTGCATTAATGTGCCTCACCTGCTGTCTGTCAGTTAAGTCTATATGACAACCAGGCCAGATCCAGGTTAAATTTTCTTTGGTAGATCTACATGCAAACAACAACCCGGCCAAGTTCTTAGTTATGGCATTTTTCCACTGGCATAAGGAAACACGCTGAACACTGAACAAATGTTTTTTCCATAATAACATAAGCGAGCCGTACCCGAGCCGTACCCATGCTGTCACAGCATTGCTCAATGGCAGGGCCAAAAGGGGCCTGCTGCTGAACTGACTGCATCGCTGCTTCCTGATTGGTCAAAATGTTGTCATCACAACATTGATTGTTTTTATCAAAAAACAATGGGGAGACAAACTAACAGCTGGGAATACAAGGCACGACTGTCTGTTTGGGCTGAAGATAAATTTCAGAAGGAGTTTTCTATGATGCTGACAAATATATATTTAATGCTGTGAAAAGTGAAAGTATACAAGGCCACCACTAACAGGTTAGTTGGGTTAGGTTTTCATCACATGGCTAAAGATTGAGCTGAGATACACTTGAAAGACTAAGTGTGCTGCAGGTTCTGTGCAGTCGCAGTACAGTTTAGGTACAGCACAGTTCCCGTATACCTGTGGAAACCTGCCTTTAGTCTACAGAACTGAACCGAAGGGCTGTGAGAGCTGTCTGTTCAAATTCCTGTTTACCTGCATGGCAGCATAGCTTGTACCGTACGCAACGAACACCGAACCCCTGCTGAAGTTTTGCTGTCTTGGATATTTCTTCTTCACATTTCTAAGAAACAGTTTTGGATATTTTCATTATATGTTGTTTATTTCCAGGTTTAAGGAAAAAAGTGAGATTTTTAATGTCTTAAACATTTGTAAAGCAATGCCATACTGTATAATTTTATATCATGATTAAGCTTTTGGTTAGAATATAAGATTGTTGCACAATTGAGAACAACTTTTTTAAGATTTGCTTTTCTAGTTGTGAATGTTGGAAATGGGCGTCACCACCATTCAATCTGAATGGGACGTGTCCCCTTCACATTTCATAATTATTTGTTTGGACCCCCCACATGATGGAAACCCTACTAATGGGAGACACAGTTTCAGCCAGTCATCATATTGTTCAATCAAAAAAGACACATTACTGTCGAATGAATTTATACTATGAATAATACATTTTGCACAGTCAACACAATTTTTGCAACAAAGCAGATGATTCTATTAATCAGAAGTTAAAATACAACCTACAATATGTCAACTGATTCTGCTAAATGCTCATCAGTGACTGACAGCGTCCTTCTTTAATTCTCTCTCGCAATCTGGTATCGACCAGAAGAGTAGGGGCTCCCCTGGTTCCTCCCAAGGTTTCATCCTCTAGCTTTATGGACCGCTTCCTTGTTTCTGTCACATTTGACTCCCAGGCCCGGATTCTGCAAAGCTGGGTTGTGACAACGTTGTTTGGAAAAAAAAAGTGCTTTATAAAAAACTTGACTTGACCTTTCCACAGCTGCCATCAACAGCACCTCACTCCCACCCACACACACAAACACACACACACACACACACACAAGAATAAAAATCACATTTCACTGATGAATGAAGATACTAGCCTGTAGGGCATGGTTCTCTAGTTCTGGTCTTAAAGACCCACATTCTGAAGGTCAGGTGTGAAGTCTGAGAAAAGTCCCAGTTCATTGCTCATTCAGAATGAATGATGTGCTTTAAAAAAAATCTATGCAGAAAGACCTGGTATAGCAGGGTGGAGGGCATGTCTTGCCCAAGTGTTTTGGAAACTTAAACACTGAAAGAGTAGTTTGGATGTTCTTAATCCCAAGTTATTCCAAGTTATTGGTATATCAGTTCACATCAATACTGATATTGTCTTCCAGTCAAGAGGTGGGTAGAGCATACTGAAGTATAAGCTGGTCGCTTCATTATAATAAGCAGCAGAACACGCGGCCAAGCTCAAAACTTGTATCCTGTCCAACAACTCCTCCAGCACTGAGCTCCCTGTAGATCTGCAGTGGCTTTTTTTCAGTGCATCCATCTCTCAGCATATGAAGTGAGCCTTGTTAGGCTGAATTCTTTTCTTTTTTGGGCCCTTTGTTTGTAAGATAAAATACTAACAGCAAAGCAGTCCATGAGTTGGATCAACACAACAGAATGATATTAACCCCCCAAGGAGGCAAACAGCTAAAATGTAAATAACTTAAAATTAGATTCTTCTCCTTGCAGATACACACTTTTATGCCCAAGAGTTTGTTACACTTACACATCCAGCCTTTCGCCTAACCTCCACCCCCACCCCCCTTTCTCCAATACCACCTTCTGGTCTGCTGGGAAGGCTTTAAGCAAGTTGTCAGAACATGGCTGTGAGGATTTGATTGAGCATTAGTGAGATCTGTGACCGATTTTGAAGGATGATGCTCCAGAGGTTTACTCCTACAAATGTGGTTCCACGTCGTTTTTACGCTTCTGGCCAGTACTTTTTTCATTTGGGGGTTCCATGTGCAGTTCAGTTGAAAATTGTCTCTCTACAGATTATACAAGCGGTGTGCAGAACTAAACACATGTATTCGGTATTTGTCTACCTTAACTGTGGGGCAGCTGGTGGCCTGATGGTTAAAGAGTTGCCCCTGCAAATTCCAGAACTGCCAGTGGCACCTCTGAGGTACCCTTGAGCAAAGGGTTAAATGGCGAGGAAGAGTTGCACACTGTTCACACTGTCTGCTGTTCTGTGGTGTGTTCATACGTGACTATAAGGGGCCACTTTACTGTAAAATAACTCAGTGCACATTAGAATGGATGTTATACTTTTGAGCATATAGAGTTTTCCAAATGCAAGAACAAAAATACCTGAAACTGTAATAAATGTAATAAGTTACCACCTAGTTGTGTAAGATAAAAATTAAGATGTAATCAGTCCAGAAGAAAAATCTTTTGTGTCCAAATGTTCCTTTTTTACTTTAGAACTACAGTCATCCAAATATTTTCCAGAATAATACATCACTTCAAAACTTCGATGTATTTGTGTAGTTATCACAGCTCCTGGATCCAATCACAGCTACTGTAAACAGTGGGTCAGTTGATTGTGGAAAGTGTAGTTGGTTGGTTTTGGTCCATGTAAAGATCTTCACATTAAGTCCTTCTGAATTGAACTTTCTTTATTTCTCAGTAACTAAATTATGCTGAAATGTACAAACCACATCCAGATCTTTGTAAAGTGGTGCAGACTTATGGACATGGTTTACAAACGTGCACCATCTTAATGAAGAATGCAGTTTGAGCAGACAGTTAGAAGTTTTGGTGTTGTATCAATGCAAATGACTTGAATTATATATGTGACTACTGAGTTCACAAACTGTGTTTGTCAGCAGCCTCGCAGCTGTGGTTCTAGAGAAGCCACATTTGGAATAGAATAGACTTTATCTGTCATTGTGCAGTAGGTCTGTACAATGCAATTTGGCTGATTTGTACATGTACAAATTTGAGTGTGTGTACAGATGACCAGCGCTTTGTACTGCATCTCGCTGGATGGAAAACCCGAGGCCTGGGGCAGTGCTAAATGCTGAGTCAGTAGAAGAATAGCCTACCTGTGAGTGTAATATAAAATTGCCGACCAGCTTTGTCAGGAAAATGAAGCCTGAATGAGGCATCCTGAGGTATTTTTCTCAGACCGGCAAGCATTGATCATGTGATAACACCATGCATTGTGCTGTGTGCTACTTTGCCTTCCACTTCTGCCCTTAATGCACTTTCAACAGTGAAATTGCTTCCAAGTTCAATTCAAGGGAAGCAATTGAGGAAAAGGTAACAACCACAGTACTGGTGAAATGAACTGCCTCTACATGTGCAATTTATACAGTATTAATAGGGCAGGTAGTGAGAGAAAATGAGGAATGTGGTTTTGCTGAATGTTGGGATGTGGAAGCTCTCCGCTATCCTCAGCCTCTGAGATATTGATCCGCTCCTTTGTGTGGCAGTGTGGCTTTTCCGGATGACATTTGTCTGCATTCTTTGCCACAACGGAGCCCAGTTCACACATAGAGCTGGAAGCCTTGCGGAGACACATGACAACATGTCAACAGGGACAACATGAGATCTGTTTCCCCCTCACAGAGTATCTGATTAGTTGGCAAAACAGACATCCTTGACTGCTCTCAACAGGGTTTTCCAAATGGGGTGGAAAATCCTGTTCTGGGCTTGATGGCCACAGCCTCGCTGGCAGGAGTTGATAAAAACAGGCTCATCGCTTTGGGAACTGCTGAAATTTGTAGGGCTGGAAGTTCAGTCAGGCATAAACACACAAAAGTCCTTCATCTCAGTAAGCTTTCAGCGCTCAGAGTGATCAGTGTGACGATGTTTGGAGAACAGCTGCTTTGCTACAAGGATGTCAGAAAATAACCAGAGCCTGTTAGCATAGGTGCCCATCGACAAATTGCTTCCCTTTGGCACTTCATATCTTTATACAGCAAAGCAGCACACGCGATTCAGTTTGAAGTTGCAGTTTCAGAGGAGCCAGATCCAGACTGTAAGCTCCAAGGCTGCCATCTATGGAAACAGAAGAGAACTGCAGCAGCCAGACCTCACTGAACCTTAATGTCCCTTAACAGGACAGTAATGGGCAATCCCACTAATTTATATACTCATTTTTGTCATAATTCATTCCTTGAGAAATAAACAAAGTTCAGTTCATAGTGGCTCAATGTGAACTTCTCTATAAGGGCATATCAACCAATTGCACTCTCTGCAATCAACTCACCAATCCTGATTCCTTTACAGTGATGATGAATTCATCCAGGAGTTACAACGACTACAAGCCAACTAAATCAATTTTATTCATAATCCAAACACATAGAGTGTTTCTATGTAATGCTGCAGATAAATAGTGGTAAATCTAAAACATCTGGGGACTATTTTGTCGAATGACCCCCTACACGTACCCTTCCATGAAAAATGTCATAAAATAATGTCTCAAGTACTGAGAGACATATTCGTAGCCGCTTGATATTGTACGTTTATATGAGCAAGCATTAAAAAGCATTAAATAATTATATATCTCTTAAATATTTCCTTGTATTGTAAGTCGCTTTGGATAAAAGCGTCTGCCAAATAAATATAATGTGATGTATGTGAATTTCTGGTTCCTGTGCTTGACATTACTGAAGATACTGGGCCAAATAATTCAACAGCCCAACATCAGACATCCCACACAGTTTACAGTTACATTAAACGTCCAGTGTACATATTTCCAGGTCTGAATCTCTTTAAGTTGTGCAATGACTCTGTCTCCACAGTGCTGTGCGGTAACCCTCCTATTGTGGACAACGCTTTCCTGATTGGCCGTAAACGTTCCCGCTATGACATCCACTCAGTGGTGCGCTATCAGTGTGCGGACGGATTCCTCCAGCGCCACATCCCCACCGCCAAGTGCCGCGCCAACGGCAAATGGGACCGCCCCAAAATCATCTGCACAAAGTGTGAGTGAACACACCCTATTATTCTTTTAAAGACGAGTGTGTGAGTGAATGAATAAACACTTTTAAAGAAATAATTCAGCAAAACGTAATGAGCTATAAACTGTTAACCGTATCTATTATATGTTAATAATGGACAAAAGTACATCACATAGATACAAACAATTGTATTTTGCCCTATTATTCTTTACAAAATGTTGTATGTAGTAGTGTACTGCAATGCTCCAGACATCAGTCAAAATGTTCTTAACTATTTTATGTTTTCTGTGACTTTGCTTTAAGATGGATTAAATACTTCAGAATGTTTGAGTCACGCAGTTCACATGATGCCAGATTTGCATTTATAATCTTCTTGTACTTGGTTTTGGTGCACTGGCTCCAGTCCAAGATTTTTAATTTATTTTATTGACTATGGGGGCGAAGGATGAAAATGCACATTTGACTTTTCTCATATTCCTTTTTTAAGAATACAAACCTTTAGAAGCCTTTTTGTATGACAGCACAGTTGCTTTTACATGGCTATTGGCTCATTTGTTTTTCCTTTGCAACTCTTTCCACAGCTAGGAGAGCCCATCGCTACCGGCGCCACCATCACAAGTCTCATCACGAGCGCAGAAAGCACAAGAGGCACGGCTCAGGGGGTCATCGGGGTGGACAGGAGGGTCATGGCCATTTCTAACCAAAAAAAAAAACAACAAAACCCCTTGCCTCTATCTCCAAATGAAGTTCTTCTTGCTCCTCCTTCATTTGAAGCATCTCGTTCCCTTTGCCTTGCATCGGTTTCTCTCCACATCCACCCTGTGGTCAGAAGGGCCCTGCTTGACCCCACACGGACTCTAACGATTTTCATCCTTTTGTCAAATCCATTCTGTTCATCTGTTCATTTCTTGGCCTGCTACGTATCATTATAGTGTATCTGTCATGAGCCTAGTTGAAGGGAGATTGTTCCCACCTTCAGAGTGTTAAACTTTCTTAGCTCATGTACAGTACTTTTACATAAACAGCAACGGAGTTTGGTATTAACATGTAAATAGCAGCACTATTTCATTTCAGGACTGAAACAAATCTGAACCAGTCTTTAACTCTCAAAACGGAATGACTCTCATGTTCTTTCAGATTCAGAGGCTGTTTCTTGACCTTTGACTTTGGTTAGTTCTTTGTATGACATTACCTTAACTGAATGGTCTAAGTGTTTTCTCTGAGAGTAGTGGCTCTTCTGATTTCAGAAGATTGCTTGGCGTTATGTTTTGACTTGGTGTTTAACATGATTTCAAACAGAAGTGATATTGAGGGATGGGGTGGCAACTTCCATTCCTCTTCAAGCGTCAAATGAGTAAACCCAGGAAGAGTTTGGCCAAAAAAAGTTTATTTTCATGATTGCCCATTTCCCCCAAATCTGTTTTGAATATTGTGCAGTTTACAGTCAACTGCCCTACAGTCAAGATGCAAATAATACAGCTGCTCAGACTCCAATTTTCCCCTTGCCTGCCTTCACCCAAACACAGTCAGTCAAATACTTTCATGAACAAGTGGCAGCTCCCCTGTGAGAATCTGGTAAACAGTCCAGGCTGCTGTTCATATTACCAACAGTTAAGGTGGCACAATTTTTTTTTTTGTAATTTATTTAGTTTATTTATTTTAATGTAATAGATCAGATGTATTTAGGTTCGTGCGGACACCCAAATCTGATCTTCTCAAAACAGATCTGAGTCAGATCTCAGTGTGACTGATCACAGTTCATGTGTTTTGTATCTTCCCGTCAGCCTGCCAGTTCGTTCTTGCCTGTGAACGTGACTTTTTTCTGATCATGAACAGCTGAGAGACCCATGCACATATATAAGTCACGTACATACAAATGTGAACCATCAAAGCAGAAAGATTAGATCTGAGCAACAAATCAGAATCAAGCCTTTAAGACTTGCTGTCATTTACTGAGTTTAACCTTTGCTTCACCAAGTGAGGAACAAGGCAAGGTCTGCCACCCACCTACAGTGTCTATCAAAGACCTACAGTGTGTACATCCAGTGTGATGTACAAACCAGATGTTTAGCATGATGTAACACCGAAGCTTTTGCTAAAATTTGTCTTTTTTTTATGGTTTAGCTTCACACTAAATGGGAGTTACTGGCATCAGTTTGTTGGGTCTGATGCAGAAGCTTTGTTTATTGACCACATTCACATTAAGCAGTCTGATGTTAATAAGATTTTGAGGTGAAGTATTCCTGTAAACACCCAAAACTGCAGTTTCTCAGCTTGTGTGCAATGTTTTGTTTTTAGCGTTTGTTAGTGTAGTTCTATGGTTTGGTAGAATGGATTTTTTAAATTGTAAAATCTTTTACTTGCAACCATTTCTGTCAAACTCTGCTGTGAGGAGGTGTGATGATTCATCTCCCACTCGCGTATGGAGAAATTGTTTTGTCAAGGCTTGAAACAGATTGAGAGAAAGAGAGAGAGGACAGAGAGAGAGAGAGCAGGAGAAAAAGAGAGAGAAAGAGAGAGAGGGAGAGAAAAAGAGAGGAAAGAGAGAGAGAGGGAGAGAGAGAGGGGTGGGGAGAGAGAGCACTATCTGCTCTTAATTACACTCAGCCCCATATAAACCACATCAAACAGGCCTGATGACATGCCGCAATGCTGCTTGCCTCAGCCGTTGGGTTGCAGCCTGTGCCCACAATTAGCTTCCCAAAACGGCGCCGATAGTTCAGTAGGGAATAAAGGAGACACACTGCACTCCAGAAAGAGAGGTAAGCTCATCCAGCTGGTGTTATGCCATGGACGAGGCAAATGCCAAAAGGGCTCCTGGGTAAAATGCTCAGAGATGCAGAGGTGCTTCAGATCCAGCGTGAGCTACAGTTAAGGTCATGAGGGTAAAATTGCCCGTAGAAGCTTATAAGAAAACAGTCACTAGAGACTCAACATTTGCAGTTCGTCGTTTTTTATGGTAGCTGTGCACTCACTGTGGTTTGCGCAAGGGTTTTTTTTTGTGCACCAGGTGCATGTCCTGTTTTCCAAAGGAAGCTGCAACAGCTGACTGGAACAGGGACTGCATCTCCTCTCCGCCACTAAAGAAAAGGGCCAAGACTTTTGGTAATGCTTTTCTCCAAGGCCAACACTTCTTGCTCTGCCTGTCCCTCTCTCTCTCTCTCTCTCTCTC
>JBBJLR010000040.1:9002296-9016073 GCA_037577145.1 Brachypetersius gabonensis | reverse complement strand
TCTCTCTCTCTCTCTCTCTCTCTCTCTCTCTCTCTCTCTCTCTCTCTCTCTCTCTCTCTCTCTCTCACTCTCTGTCTCTCGCTCTCTCTATCCCTTTCACCCGTTCCCTAGGGATTAAACCCCCCATCTGTTTTCTCCCAGTCCTTCTCGCTGTCTTTCTCCTGCTCATTGATGATGAGGACGTGCACAAGGTGACGGAAAAAGCCAATAGTCTCCATATCTGGACAATTTATCTCCTTTTATTCTAAGCATGCTTAATTAAGGGTCAAGGTTCTCCCTTCATCCTCTCAACCCTCTTGTCCCTTTTTGAAATGATAACGTTACAGACAAAGAGGTAAAAGCCACATATCACTCTGGCTTCAGCCCGCCACTTGTTTAAAGCCACAAGTTTTTGTGGGGTGGGAAACAGGGCATGTTTGAGCATGACTTACATTAGAATTGCTAATGTAGTCAAAACACTTATGGCATGAAGGATTAAAATATGCCAGGTGGAATATGAAATGGTAACAGTAATTGGAGTCAGATGTGACCACTACACTCATAAAGATTAAATAAATGCATAATTTGGAGCAATGGCACAGGAGCAGAAAAGCAGTGGCTCTCAAAAGGACTCCCAGATTTTCCACCATCCCTCCACTCTCAAAAATAAAGGTGCCAGAATTCGGGTTTGATGCATTGTATCATAGAATAGACATATTTAGTTCCATAAAGAACCTTCAGTGGAGAATTAGGGAAATTACACTTTTATGACACTGCTCAAAAATCCTTTATTTAAAAGTATATGTGTTGCATGCTGGTTTGAAGTGGGATCACTGACCATCTGGGTGTCTTTGTGAGAACCACAACGCTAAGATCCTTTCAACTGAGTGGTTTCCGCTAAGGTTTTATGAAGAAACAAACTGATTCTTCTATGGTGTTGGCCCAAAGAGTGAAGTCACTGACACAACTATACACCTAAAACATCATGTAACCATTGATATTTGCCGTGTGTCTTTCTAACCTGCTTCTTCATACACACTGCCTCACACCAGTAGCTTTGTATTCCTGAAGCAACTAGAAAGGCTAAGTCAGATGGCTAACAATGCGGTGGCCTAATAGCGACTCTTAATTATGGAAATGAGCCTCTTAACTGAGGGTGTTCACAGCTGTGCGTTGGCGTGGGTTTTTGAGGGTTTCTAAGAGGCAGCTGGGGTATTCCTGGGGCAACTCTTCTGACTAATTGCAGAGCACATAGTGCAATCAAAATCCCACAGGTTCCTCCACAGCCAGCTAGGTTTCTAGAACATAGCCCCATTAAAGAAGCATCTATCTCCAGTGTTCTCAGCCAAACTGAATTTTCAGTCACCAGTCTGCGTTTAAACAGCTTTAGCTCGGTGTGTGTGTGTGTGTGTGTGTGTGTGTGTGTGTGTGGTGGGGGGTACATTGCATTTGGAAGCACACGTCGTGAAGAGTTAACTTCACCCTTTTCGTATTTACATTGCTGTATGAGTTTAAAAAGGAGGGCAGGAGTGAGGTAGGAGACAGATCGGTGCACGGGGAATAGCAGTGACCTCTATTTAATCTAGACTCCACGCTAGCATTGAGCATCCATCATCTACTGCCGTCTTCGCCACTTGGTATGAGCAGTGTGTGGAGCGTATCTCCTCCGCACCGTGTTATCTTTGTCCAGGGGAAATGTTTTTGATTGGATGGCTTCAGAAAAGGAGGATTAGCATAACGAGGAAGTGAGTCTGGCCCCCCGTGGCAGAGGCTGTTGAAGACACACCTGCTTAGCATACTTAGCACGAATGACTGCAATTCCGTTTTCTTATTAAAAAATATATATAGGTCTTTAATGCTTATGCAACGTGCCCTTTACTTAAAGGAAGACCTTACACATTCTAAAAGCCTCCTGCATGCATGTGGTGTGGTGTTAGCTCTCTCAGAATGTGGTCAGCAGTGGCAGACAGGTGGGCCCAGGGAGGGGTCATCTCAGATTTTTGTCTGCGTTTGATGGATTCCCAATGGTTGCCGATCATGTTAATTTAAAAAAAAAAAAGGTGCTCTTGCTCTGTTCAAACTGAATGGTTTTCTAACCAAAACGAATGACATAATGGGGACCTTTTGGGCCTAATGCAAAGAAATAGAATGAATAACTGAACAAAAATGAGAATTTGCTTATTTGTTCATTTGTCTCAACTGAATAAAATTACATTAGAAGCTACATTATCTGGATAAAAGTATTGGGATGCTTGACCATTACACCAACAGGGACTTTAATGATATTGCATTCAAACACATAGACAAAACATTGAAGTTTCTGTGGTAATTCATTCCCATTCATTCTGTAGAGGTGGCTTGCAGTCTCCGTTCCAGTTCATCCCAAAGGTGTTGGATAGGGTTGGGTCTTTGTGGAGCTTGCTTTGTGCTCTGGGACACAGTCCTGCTGGAACAGAAAAGGTTCTTCCCCAAACTGTGTCCACAAAGTTGGAAGCATGGCACTGTCTTGGTATGCTGAAGCATTAAGATTGCCTTTCACTGGAAGTAAGGGGCCACCTGAATTCAATAATTAAGAGGTGTGTCCAAATACTTTTGTCTATATAGTTTATAGAAGGATCCTGTAAATTCATCGTAGATACAGTTGCAATGGGCTCCTGCTGGACTTTACGCTGCTGTCCAGTATCCAGTGGCCAATTCAGTTGGGGCAAATAGTTCCAATCTAGTTCATGCTTTAGTGACACATGGGTTCTGTCCACTTACCAGCAGACACTCTGAGGAAATGGCAGTAACGAATTTTTAAGATGTTTAAATGCCACTCCCTAGCTCTGTGATGTACATACTCTGTGGGATTTTTCCTTTCTCCTTTCATTTCCGTTCATTTCATTTTATTTTTCTATTGAACTCTGGATGTGTTTGTTGCTTAGAGCCATGGAGCTCAGTCACACAGTCTCACTCTCCATCTAGACGTAGTGCAGTCATGGAATATGCTGATGCATCAAAGAGAGAGATTCAAAATTAAGCCTGGATGGTTCTTAGCTTGGACTTATGTGTCTAGACAGAAATATAGAATCCTTAAACATGGTTTCTTTGAGCCGTGGAACCTTTTTAAAACCAGTTTTATAAATATGATGTGAGTGTGAAGAACCTTTGTAAGGTCTTCACATAAGGCAGGTTCTTTCAAGAACATTTACATTACTTGGGAGTCCTTCGTGCACATTTCATTTACAGAGAACCATCCATTCAAAGGTTCTCTCTGGAACCAAAAATGGTTCTTTTAGAGCAAAGAACCCCAGGCAGCTTTATGTTTAAGTTCCTCTAGAGGTTCTTGAAGGTTCTTCACACTCCTTCAGCTCAATTAAAAAACTGATTCTGTTGAGCCGTTCTTTGAAAGTTTCTACAGGGAACCAAAAGCAGCTTTGCTCAAATGAACCCTTTACAGCAGCTGTATTGTGAAGAGTAGTTAGAACATCTTGATAGGAACCGCCATGTCTCAGTTGTCTCCTCTCTCTCTCTGTTTTTCCCTTTATTAGTCCAGTTCCTACACAGCAGCTTCTGCAGTGTGGAGTCAGGCTGTGTGAATGTGGTCCACATGTACTGATCAATATTTATAGGTGTTCTTATGAATTCTAGTCCTGTCATTGTATTATATTCTTTGCCTAACAAACGATCGATTAAAAACATTGGATCGGACCTGTAATGGCGTGTTTTATCTGTGTTTGTGTGATTGTTCCCATTGTCAAGCTCTTTCAAAGCATTCTTTGAAATCTGGATCTCATGGCAGTCCTCCAGGCTCACACTTTAATGATGCCTTTTTGTATAACACACGTAGAGACACCCTCCTACACACACACACACACACACACACACACACACACACACACACACACACACACACTATTCTTCTCATATCTCTCCCCTTTGAAAAGTTTCAGATGTGTAGGCGGCTGAAAAGTCATCAGTCACAATCTGAATCCTTTCATTCCCTCTATGTTGTGGAGTCCATGTGATTAAGCTTTTTTAGACATTTTATTTTGGTTCACCTTTTAACCTAAAAATCCAGAGCAGCCTCTTAAATGCTAACCTTAAATCTTATTCTAGAAAGTGCACTGTGTTCTTTTTAGAATGTGCCGTGTGTTAAGAAAGGGTTTGATGTTATTTTTAGACCATTCGTGTAGAAATGTATAAACTCCCACCCACTTTTTTGTTCGTTCCTAGATTACTTTTATTAATGAATTTATTTATAGCATTAAGGTCCGTTACTGACCTCAACATATTATTTATATAGTGCACACAGCAGAGAGTGTTTTCTGGAGTGCTTTATTTGGATTTTGTGTTTATTTAGATTTTGTATTCGTATCGTTCTCGTCTCTGTGTCTCTGTGCAGTCATAACATAAGCAATTTCCTTCAGGATCAGTAGAATTGGTGATTTTGAAATGCTAAGAGAAAGACTGATCTAAAAAAATCACACAGTGCATCTGGTGGACGAAACGGCCCAGTGATCCCCAGTAGTCCTCTCTAAACACTCACTGATGAACCTGCAGAACTGGGCGAATATCTAATGGGAGGTTGTGTTGAAAGATCTCATTCTTGGCTTGTACACCATCAAAAATCTTCCATGCACATGAAAGTCAAAGGAGATCCACTTTGGGGTCAGAAGTGATTTGTTAAGCATGCCGTGTGTTTGTTTTTCATTAAAAATTCCCTTTTTTCTGTAATCGGCTTGAGCTATCAGCTGTCCCGAGCTGTTTTATCACCCACTCCATGAAATGCGCTTCAGCGGTGAATAATTCATCCGATACGTACCTCTGAATAACAGCTCTTCATCTGTCAGGCTCCGGGTCCCCGGCGTTTGCTATTGATAGTTCTCATTAACTTCAGTTCATGCATTTTAGAAGCATCTCTCTTTCTACTGGAAGCAAAGGGCAAAGGGCAGTTTCACACAGCCGGCCTGTGCGATGAAGCTGGCATTAACCACGGCAAATTCTGATCTAAATATAAGAAAAATGAGGAGAACTGACCCAGGATCAGCAGTGCTGACTTCACCATGGAATGCTTTTCCTCTGAAAGTCTGCCTGGCAGGTTAAAGCCGCACCGTGAACTTCAGCATCACTACTGCCTCGAACAAATCCGCCGCGAGTCGGGGCTGCCGGGGAGCTGATTGATGTGCGCACAGCTCCCTGTGTTCCAAGGACGCTGCGTCCTCATTAAACATCAAGCTGTGAAGTTAGGTTAATGTTGCTCAGAAGGAGATTTAGAAGTTTCCCCGCTGTATAACTGAATCAACATACAATAGAGAGCAGAACACTCTGCACTGAGACCTGTGGAGGAAATGGAAGAGCTCTACCTCAGCATTCACACTCTAACCTCTACTCACACTGTACAGCCGAATACAGCAAAAACAGGCTACACGACTTCTTACTGCTATATAGAACCACTTTAAAAGGTCGTTAAGTTCTGTAGTTCTCTGGGTAGAACTGGTTTGGTTCTGTTTAAGAAGCTGTTTTTAAGTTTGCTTCATTGATTTTTTTATTCTTATTTATGAGTGTAGACTACAGACTTCAGAAAATGACTATAAAATTCACATATACACATAGACATATGACACTGTCAGATTGTCTATTTGTATATGACTACACACACACACACACACACACACACACGTATAAATATATAAATATATAGATAATAGCTACGTACCTTTTATGAAGGATTAAAAGATATGCCCTTAAAATGTGTGTTTGACGTTTTGTTACAGCTATATTTCAGTGGTTCTCCTCCGGGATTAAAACTAAAAAGGCTTTAAGTTAAAATGCATCATTATTCTACAGCTTGGTGCTGAAATTCGATTAATTGAATTTGGTTAGCAAATGCACCATGGCAGTGGCTGGCAAGCCATCAGTGAAGCTTGACATTTAAAATCTGTATTTGAATGTAAGGGCTGTTGTTGCTGAGTCAGTCAGAGCAACATATAGCATGTGAGCCTGGACTGGACTGCTAAGGATGTTTGGAGCTGAGAGAGAGAGAGAGAGAGAGAGAGAGAGAGGGGGGGGGGCGGGGGTAGAGAGAGAGGGATAGAAAGGAAGAGACAGACAGACAGACAGAGACAGATACAGAGACAGAGAGATAGAGAGGGAGAGAGAGGGGGGAGAGAAAAAGAGAGAGAGAGGGAGAGAGTGAGAGAGCCAAAGAGAGCCAGAGAGGGGAGAGGAGAGCCAGAGAGAGGGTGGGCGAGAGAGAGAGGAAAGAGAGAGATGCAACACAATTCTAAAGGCACAGTTAGAATGCCATACAATAGGTACTATGCTGAACGTTTATGCAGAACTATCATGCATTTAATGGTTCTTAAAGTTGTCATGGCTCTTTTGCCATTGATTTTGCAAAAAGAACCCCTGAGGAAGACTATTTTTTAGAGTAGAGGATATATTTTAACCAAAGAGGGCTTCGAGTTTTCTGGATTGTCAGACATGACATCCTAAACAGCTTCCCAGCCACTAACAGGCAGCCATGGCCAAAAATGTGGCAATGCTGTCATTGTAAGGAATGCCTGCTGTCATGTTCGTGGCAATGCCTGCGCGAGAAACTCAAAGATCCAAAATTGGCAAGGAGTTACTTTCTCCTCAGCTGTGCAATGCGATTATGCAGTCGCTTCATAAACACCATGTGATTCAGCAGCACCCAAAGGTTAATACCCATTCTTAAGCCCATTTATCATTCCTGCAGAAACTCTGATGAATAGAGCAGGTCCACTAATCCCTGCAAGTGCAACTGCATTAAACAGGATAATGATGTTTGTGCAGATGGTGAGTCCTCGACCGCTAATAGCTTTTAAAGTAGTGCGACCTGCAAAGCAGACCCCAAAAAAGGCGCAGAACAGATAAATAGCGAGCGTCCCTTCGCTCTTGCCATTACGGGCTGGCACAGGCTGGCATGTTCCTCTGGCTCCCAGTGCCCAGCATGCCGTTGTTGTGGGTCCATGGCTGATGATCTGGAAATCTTCCTTCATTAAGCAGCTTAGTGTATCTTCTGTACAACAGGATTTTCACGCCTCGCCTGCTATGGGGACCGGCGGAGTATGTGCGGAGCAGACTGCTTGCGCTGGTCCGGTTCCATCGCCTCCGGGGAGAGATTTGCCAGCCTAATGCCTAACCTTCATGGCACGGAGCACTGCTGATTTACGTAGGTGTAACAAGTCAGAATGTGCTCTTATTTCTCATTCGCTACATCTGCAGTTTGGCTGAGGCCTACCGTGACTCACGCTTGATGCATATCGGCTTTTCCAAGCCATATCTCCTCTGAAGAGGAGATGGAAAATAAAGTTCTCCATTTAAATGGGCGCCTCAATCAAACCATGACAGCATTTGCATAATGCCAACTGCAGGGCTGGCCACTTTCACTCAGTCTGAGCAACTATACCAGTAACATCTGTGAACCATAACATATTTATGGTTAACTAAACAAGAAGACATTTAATCATCCCTATTATTCCAATTAATAACTGAATAATAGCCGTAGGGCATAAGAGTTTTAAAAAATTGTTTTGCTATTTAATTGGGCCAAATTTAGAAAAAATGCACTTATTCCATGTTTGTGCTGCACTGATTAGAGCACACAGTATACCCTGAGGGGGCAGAGGTAGAGCTGCTATGGGGGCTGAGAAACCCTTATTTCTGCTAAAAATAAATTATGAATAATACAATAATTGTAACATTCACTTCAACATTTTTTCTTTTTTATATTTGTAATATATATGTTTATGTTCTCCATGTGAGTCTGTTTAGCCCCGCTGTCTTTTCCAGCCCCCCAACCCCACCCCCGCCATTCTGTGTTTTTTTTTTCGTTTAGTTGTATGAGCTGTACTGCCACTAAAATGCTTGGTTCATTTTTGTTTGTGTTTTTGTGGTTTGATATTTTGCATTAACCCTTTTGAATCCTGCAATTAGATCCTTCCTTGCCATTCAATCGTTGCAACCACCCACCCACATACATGTTAAATTTTGAGTATTAGGAAGCTGGTGTCCTGGTGGTTGGGCAGTGGCCTGTATGCTGTGACAAATAGACATTTTACACCTGTATGTGCTCACTCTAGGATGTAGTTTTTATTTTAATTTGCTAAAGGTATATAGTCTCAGAGTCTATGGCAGCCATGCACTGTTTAAAGTAGAATTCCAAAGTTTTTTTTCAAGATGTCTGCAAACATAGTCATTCTGAGTGGTTTGATGATAAATGGTTTATTGATAGATCACAGAGCAACTTATTAGCATGATAATAGAGCTAAGGTCATGGAGGTCAAATCTATAACCTAAACATAGCCATTTCACTTACAGTCCAAGACCATCAGTGAACCCACACGTCTTCTGAGTGGATTTTAGCCTCCTATAAAACAACAAACCCCTCTGAATGTCTTTGTTTACGTCTAAAACGTTTAAAGAAATTCTAAAAGTACTAGCTTACCTCCCTACTGAACTGCTGTTCCTATGAAAGATCCTTGTTTGTGTTACATGATGCAAAATGATACACTTGTTCACGTAGTCAGAACTGATGTGAAATGTGATAGAGATGAGCTGCAGGTGATGGAAATTATACTAAGCTGGCAACTAAACTGATGTTAATGGTGTAGTGTGGAAGACAAAGCATTGATTTCTTTGTAGATAAATGCTCTCCTGTGAGCAGAAAACTGTTCAGTACACTGTATTTTGTACATTTTACTGTCCTTTTTAACCAAAGTGGCTTCACCTGTCAGCATTTTTCATGAACCTTCATCAGTTGTGACGCAACACAGAGGAGTGCCCCTGAAAATAGTCAGATTGTGGGATGCATTTCTCAGCAGTGTTCAGTAATTAAAGCCCACTCAGGTGACCAGAAGGGGAAGGGACCCTGTTAAATGGGGCACAAGTGTAGCACTGGTGAGGAGTGTTTCCACTGTGAAACTGGACAAGTCACACACATTCCTGACAATTCTGTTCAAATCGTTTTCTGTAGTACTTGAATGGAATCAGGTTGATCACCACTGAACTCTTAAATTCTTAAAGGGACTCATATTGATCTTTAAAAATAATGCATATATCATATTGCAGGTCCTAAAGGTTACCATTAATGAGCCGCATTATGAGCAAGAGGGAGATAGGCAGAGTGTGTGTGTCTTCTAAGGAAAGAAACTGTTTCTTTCTATATTTGTATATTTTATAGATTTTATGGAACCCGGGTGCCTGGTGGCCCCCACGCCAAGATCAGTTATGTGATCAGTTCCTCTCCTCCCCCTGTAGTTATGCTGTTGCTTTTCACCCTCTGGCTCTGACTTTACCAATGTTACGTCCTTCTTGTTCCTTGTGGGTCTTGGACCGTATGAATGATCAGCTCAGACCTGCAAAGAGCCTGAGCGCTTTCATTAACCTCCTGCTTTGCTGCGCCACCTCAATCTCAGGCTGTAAGAGCCTCGCTCCCTCTTGATCTACCCTCCTGACAGATCCCGAATGCAGCCAAGCAGCAGGGCTCCGGTTCCAAGAGAACGCAGCCTAAACAAACAAAGAAATGAACGCTCTCTTTCAGAAGCATTCTCAAAGACATCCGATTCATTATCTACCAAAATGCTTCGTTAGATGCTCGGCGCTTCAAATTACCTCCCAATCTTTGTAAAACTTAATGCTTCTGCTCGAGGGAATGTCTTTTTAAACAATTTAGCCAATTATACTCTTCTATGAGTGTTTCTAATTCATTATGTATACAGGGCATCTGTATTCTCCTACAGAGCTCAAGTTTGCATTAAGCGACGCATATATTATTGTTTTGTAATTGCGTTTTGTCTTTGTTGGCGGAATATTCAGAGCAGGCTTTTTCGATGTTCCCTATTATCCATTTATTTCTATTTTATTCACTTATTTCAGTTTAAACGACAGCTTCTTCAGCATTCCTGCAAAGAGAGAGGGACAGAGGTTATGCAGACAGATTCAGGTCAGTCCATTATACTCAAAGCTAATCAAGAGAGGTCTTAGGGCGTCGCCTCGGCCATGTCTTCGTGGAGATCTTGGGTATTACTCCTGCTGAGCCTGTATATCTGTATATTACTGTGTAATTTTTTCTTGCCTCCTGTCAGCAGCTGAGAAATGGGACACATATGGAGGTTCGGGCCTTATGATTCAGCTCTATTTACCCTCTGGGTCCACGCAATTGTTCCAGGGGTCACCTAATTTCACTTTATGCTGAAGGAAGGAAAAAGAAAAAAAAGGACCAAATGAAATGAAAAGCAAACACTCTCGGGAGCAACATGTCACGCTGGCTCACACTCACCAGCCCTCCCTCTTTCCCTTTGCTCCTATTCTAAGGATGGCTGACCGCTGGCTGACCACAGTCCCACACAGTATATGGAGATCTCCTCATTTCACCACCTCAGAGTCACCAGGTGTCGACAGAAAACCTTTACTGTGGATAAACGAAACCATCTGACATGAAGGGAAAGTAACCATTCTGCCATACGTGAACACACCACAGCACACAGTGTGAACAGCACGAAATTCTTCCTCTGCATTTAACCCATCCACCAAGCAGTCAGGAACACAGGGCCCAGGGAGCAGTGTGTGGGGCGGTACCTTGCTCTGGGTACTTCCTGATTGCAGGGCAGACACCCGAACCACTAGGCCGCCAGCTGTTCATGTGTGAGCAGATCTATTCCAATGGGTGAATATATTCACGACGACGTTAATGGATTAATCCTTTGACTTAATGCTTTTTCTTGCCTTCACGGACCTTTACTACATTAATGTCTAAAATATGTATGTTTATGGTGAGAAATGCTTTTAAACACAATACAGAGCAGGTGGTGAAAGCTCAAACTTATTGTGGCCTTATTTTGTCAGATTAACAAATTAGTTTGCTGTAAAATTCGCAAGGCCTCATTGAGACTTGTAGGCTGACGCTGCAAATAGAGCTCCAAACCAGTTCAAAGAACAAACTGAGGACAAAGGTTTTACAAAAAAAAGGTCATTTGCACTAAAGATAATTACAGAAATAAGTATTTGACAGCACTAAAAATCAATTACGTCTCACACTTACAAATGTTTCTGGCTGAATGCTTTGATTCCATTCAGACCAGCATAAGCATTACGGCTTCGGATCATGGATGAAGAAATACGGTGACTTACGATGACTCCTGATATAAAACTTTATTGTGTTAATGCATGCATTCAACATATTTCTGAGCTGGACTGTTGTTGCAATCCTGAAAACTAGTGAAAAACATTTCAGCTAGCGACCCCAGACTGGGGCCATAATGAGTACTCTACTACTTGAACTGTCAGACATATCTGTGTGGGCTTTTTACCACCAGTCTTTCAGAAAGTAATTATAATGCTCAAATAATGCCCAGGTATTTTTGTAAAAGTATGATGGATTAAGGGCTGCCATTTAGTAAAGCATAACATGATATTAATAGGAAAATGTGCTGTGTGTCGGCTGAAGTTACTTTTTGGCGACTTTTTGGTTAAAACACAGTCTTCAGGTACAAAAAGCATCAGTAATGTATTATATGTCGTTCAGCAAATGTTATTCAGTGTCATATAAACCATGATAAGCTCAGATAAAATGATGGACTATTTGTTAGGATTACATTGACGCAATTTATGGGATAAGTTCCTATCAGTGCCAATTTGTCCGCTGGGCTTAAAATCTTTCCAACCCTACAGATCCAACCCTATGCTTTATTGGCTCTAAGTGTAAGTAACTAATGAAAAAGTAATGTAAGTAACAATTTTTTGTTTTGTTTTTTGACTGGTATGGGTTGGGTTGGAATACAAGAATGGAAACACAATTCCAAACAAATCTGCCAGATACACAATGTTCATCCTGTTTATGATCAGTCTAGGAGTAGACAAGAAACAAAGAAACACAACCAGGTAAACAACTTTAATCTAAAATGCTGTAATGAAGAGAACAATTGTGTAATATCACAGCGAATCATGGACGAATAGTGCAAATGTTGAGCACTAATGAGGTAGTAAAGCAGCAGCACTATGAAAGGCATTCGATGGAATAATCAGCTACCAGAAACATGCTTATTGCTTTCAGAACTTTAGGATCATATAATTATCCTTGTAAAGGTGCTTATGTCTACAGTCAATCATAGTGTGGATAGTAACTGGCACATCTAATTCTGCCACAAAACTAAAGAAAAAAGTGCCACTCATACAGCGAGCCATGCCGTGCCGAGCCTAGTTCATGCTTGTACTTGAATGGCACTCTGGCTTTCCGTCCTCTCTCATCTCCATCATCACCAGGCCAGCAAGGCCTTTGCCTAATGTGCCACATTCATTATGAGTTTCGCTAAATTAGCTCTCCGACTGGCTCACATGCTAATTAGCGTGACTCCTGGGCTCCTCTGGGCCATTCTTCTGCTTGACACAATGAATAAACAAAACAGAGGATCCAAAGCCCAATCCTCAGCAGCCCTCCATGCTAGCTTAAATACGAAATGCGCTAAAGAAGGAAATTTGTATGGCGCTCATCTCAGGGCCGGCTAGGCTTCATAAAGAAAGTACTAGCTAAACTGCTCTCGTCAGACATGACTGACATCTCATTTTAGGCAAGAGAGGGATGTAGCAGAGGTTGTTAGCTGATCTGCTGGCCTGTCAGTCATGCTGGCTAAGCTGCGGAAGCCATGGCGCTAGTGATGCAGCTGGTCTGAAATGCATGGGTCCTAAATACTCCTGGTGCTGTTGGTGATCTTTGTGGTGGTTTTGACTGGGGCCTGGGTGGTCTGAGCTTCAGAGCTGCTGGAGTTCTTGCGGAAACAATAGACCCCGTAGAGACGGAACTTTTTATCAGGGAAGCCGAGGTTTCGGACACCGGGCTCAGAGCCTCCACACCGGGCGCGGGGGTTGACAATGGGGTATCGGGCACTGCCATCTTCGACCCAGCCCGCCTCACAGCGGTCTAGAAGCTGGAACTTCCAGGCAGCGTAGAGCTGGCCCACTTTAGCCACTACCGAATCGTCCCTCTGGCAAGCCTTCACAGCCTCAGGGTAATTGACCTTCTTGAAGCGTTTCAGGAAGTAAACCTGGCCTAAAATAGACGCACACACACACACACACACACACGCGCGCGCACACATGCACAGAAACAAGACAGTAAACAGAAAAGACCTTGAGATTACAGTTCTCCATGCTTCCTCCCTGCCAGATAAAAAAGAAACTAAACTTGGAGTTTCCAATCATGCTGCACTGCAGAGAACTGAAAACGCATCTGCGGCCAAGCAAGGCGAGGGCTCTCCATCAAAGTGGTTATAAAACGCTTCTGTTCACTTCATACTGTCACAAAGTGTCTTTCCATGGCACAGAGTTTCAGGAATGGGATCTTGATTGTGAAGATTGCTTGAACCACAACAAAACAAACCAACGTTTTTGTTTGTGTTCTGCGGGCAGAGCTGTCTTTATACCTGAGACGAGAGAGAAAAACTGATTTTCTCTACCATAAAGACCTCCAGCTCTTCACTTCTGCGAGCTCAGCCATCAGTGTTCTGCTTCTTGATATGGCCCCAGGCTGCTTGGAAGAATATTGTCTCATATTTCCCTGAGGACCGTTCTGTAAAGGTCCTCCAGCTGGTCAGTGTCCAGAGTATCGGCCACAATCTGTGAGGACTGAATGTGCTTTGTAGTAACTCATTTGAAGATGTAATGAAAAGCCTGTTAGCTCCCTGTATTGCAAGTGGACCTGGAAAACTGTAATGGAGTGACGCAGACACACACACACACACACACACACACACACACACACACACACACACACACACACACACACACACACACACAC
>JBBJLR010000040.1:8965190-8992174 GCA_037577145.1 Brachypetersius gabonensis | reverse complement strand
TAGATAGATAGATAGATAGATAGATAGATAGATAGATAGATAGATAGATAGATAGATAAATAGATAGATAGATAGATGGTCTTTTTCATTGCCACATTATCTGTGAATGCAAGCAACAGTCGGTGACAGCATGCAAGCAGGAACATAAGTGTGTAGCTTGTGCGGGAGATTTGCACAGATATCCTTTCTGTGTTCAATTTCATGGTTGGATTGCGAGAGCAGATGTTGTAAACTGTCCTTGCGCTCGCATCCACAAGTATCTGATGGAGGGCCTCGCTGATACGAGGTCGAGCAGTGAAGATCCGCGCTGCCAGCGTGTGTAAGACGCGTCTGCTGTGCACTGATACACTGCCTGATAGTGGCATTCTCTCTTTCTGACTCTTTCTGCTGGAGATATGCCCCTCTAATCCTTAGGAGGGCTTGGTTTAGTCTACCTGGCTAACAGGTGCAATAGGCTTTATCGATCCCTCTATTCTAGCAGGGGATTAGCGGGACGGCTTGCAGTACACCAGATGACTTTGAGCCCCACTGTTCACCCCATCTGACTCTGACATTGCATGCACAAAAACACATCACCCCATATCTCAGTGATATGGCTGGAATTAGGGAAAGGTTATGTTAAATGTTTGTCCTCTCTCAGCGAGGTGAATATATTTTATGATAATTGTTATAGCCAGTACCGATATTTGGATTTTGGAAATGAGCCCCTTAACCAATCTTTACGTTTGTTACTCAGTCCTGGTCAGTCCAGACAAGTTTTTTGTGTTGTTTTTTAAGAAATCAAGGCTTTGATTGACAACAGAAAATCATTTTGATCAAAATCATTTAGGTCAGTTGTGGCCAACTCCACAGTTTGTACCTTGGAGGACTAAAACTACGACGGTGTATGAGGTGTTGGAAGTAATAAACCAGCGAAAAGCCAGAACAGGTTCAGACAGAATGTGAAGGCTGATAGGTCTGCAACAGGATGTCCAACTCCAGTCATGGAGGGCTAGTACAATATCCCCTCCTTAAATACACTCACAAAAACTGGACATTAACAGGATAGTTGAAACAGGAGCAGCAACCCTTTCAGTTATGGTCCTTTAAAGTACAATTAAGTGTCCTCTGTGAGTTTTTAAGGTAAAATACATGTCCGTATTGTTTCACAACTTTTTCAAGTAGAAAAACAGATTAAAAAGCTTTGTACAAAGATATTGTCAACACTCGGCATTTGTACCCTGAAAGGTTTACTTTTTCTGAACATTATTTTAGATTATCATTTTAAATGTGTCTATTCCAGACAGTAATTACTTCTTTCCATCTTCAGCTGCTTGGCAGCACTGATGCTAGATGTCTACCTGGTGCATGGAAGATTTATCTGTTTGGCAGATTTATCACATCTGTTGCCAATGCATCTTTTGTACAGATCTATACATTTACATAATTAGATTTCTTTGTGTATGTGTATATCACCTCGAACCTATTGCTCTTCATCATACTAATACCTGGTAATGTGACGAGGAGCAATAGGTGTGTTGTCTTCAAGCATGTTCTTCAGGAAGTTATATCACACCTGCAGTACGTAATCGTACGGCGCGGAGCTAAAGCAGGGTAAAGGGCATACTGGCATGTGTGTGATCTCACGTTCTGAGTTATTCCAATGGAATGTCAGTTTGGCTTAGAGCTTTCCACTGATCCTGATCAGGGTAATCTACTTTGCAAAATGAATAGACAATGAGAGCTATTCACATTGGTGTGTGTGACCTACCTTCCCATGTTACTAAATAAAGCTGTCTGAGTTTTCACTCTCGCTGAAGGTTTCTGACGTTACTCCTTCGGCGGCATGAATTCCAGGTGAATTGCGGAACGGAGGACCTTTGAGGTATTTTGAGAGCAGCTGAAAAAATCGACTTCCCACCAGTCACCATGGCTTACCATAGAACAGCGGATCCCTTGGGGGATTGCAGCGGGTCGCGAGGTAGATTAAGAGGAACACGATCACTAGAACAGCAAGTCCAGTCTGCATAATGACCGTGGGCCTGTAGAGTCAACAAAGTATTGTTACATGCCTTTTAATTTACCAAAGATAAGATTTTCCACCCCATAGTCCTTTACGTGTTCACTTCTAGTCACTTTTGCATGTGCATTGTCTACGTTGTCTAAAACTAGTGAACAGAGATGGAAGGGTTAATAGATCACATTACAAGTGTCAGAAAGGCTAAATGATTTCAAAATGTTAGTGTTAGTTATGGGAACTTGCATTTGTGGCCTATTTTATCTACGAAGTACTAACTGTAGTAGCACACCAGAGAGAAGAACTACACTTATGAATATAAGTATCATCCCAGAGCATATAATGTATAGATGATGACTTCTATAGGATTTCTCACCTGTTCTGCACCCCATGATGCTAAAACTACAATAAAAACACATTTAATCTGAAATACAACCTTCATCCGATTAGCCTGGCTAAATATACAAGACTTGGCGCCACATGAAAATTCCCCAGTAATCCCACTATGTAGTCAAAGGTTGCACTGGGGCTTTGGCTATTCATGTGAAAGCTATCCAATGAGAAATTTAAATGAGTTGTCATCAGTAGTAACCGTATAAATGCACATGATAAAGATTTTATTCACAGAAGCAGTCTTGGTTTGCCCTGTTTGGTGACCTTGACATTTAGTGAGCTGTTAATATTCAGGATGAAGACTGAACATTACTCGCTCTTTCTTAAAGCACCTCTGTTCACATTGTTTTCCACAGCCTGTAATGGACATGCTATGCTGTGTGCCTTTAAGAAGGTACAGCAGCTTTGCAGCTCAGTGTTTAATGAGTTGAACCCTTCTTTTCAAGTGCCTTTACTGCTCTCTACTGGCAGACAGGGATAAAGCCCCTAAAGCAACAGCTGCAGAACATTTACACACCAGACCTGCTTTGGAAGCTAGGATGCAGGAGCTCTATAAACTGAGCAGACTGTGTAACTTTAGAAAACACCATTAATAGATCACAAACGAGAAGAACTTACTCTTGAAATGCTGGAACAGTGTTCATAACACGAAGCACCGCAAGGGCTGTCAAAGAAAATAAGAAAACGCATATTTCCTGCACCATCTTTCCTGAGGAGAAAACAGCTGGCCTGTCTGGTCAAGGTATCCTCTGGCAATCCTTTGTCCCACTGGAAAGAAAATGTGTTGACTGGATTACAGTGATTGTATCAGTGAGCTCCCTATATATATATATATTATATCTGCAAGCACTGTTTCATAATTGAAAACAGGCTCAGACTTACCGTGCGTGCTGTCCTGAGGACCACCAGAATTAGACTAGAGTGTGGGTGCCACACACCACATAACTGGAGGAAAAGAACCTGACCAGTATAAAGGGCTTTTAGGCTGTTGCATAATTTTCTTTTGTCATAATCCGAATTAGTCTACATTTACTGCAACATAGCCAATCCAGTCACGTCAGGAATGTGTAGACCTGGACCAGAATGTCTACACTGTCCCCCAGAACAGAAGCTGCACTGGTTTAGCCTTTATTAAGTTCAGGTCTGATTCATTCAAACAACAGTTTTGGGTCTTCTGTCCCAGATACGGAATCAAATTATGTAAAAATGTGTTAATGCTGGTGAATTTCCCTAAAGTATTAAGCTGACTAGTCTGAACTTAATACCAGGGTCAATGTGTTATATGTGACATGTTGATCATGTGTATTTTTGCACATAAGCTATATTTAGCTAATTATCGTTACATAACTAAAATTTTGGTCTCTGTGGTATGCAAATGAGCTCCCAATTGGTCACAGGGCTTTTGTCAGAACTCCAGGCTAGAGTTACTGAGTGTTCTGATGAATTTTTTTGCCCAGTCTTTTACCCTGATATTTCATTTTTTTTCCATTTACATTTGAGTGGTTCTCTGTACCAAAAATATATAGAATGCATCCCAATTCATCCTTACATGACCACTTTTTAACCTCTGTTTTATCTCGTATAATTAGACAGGCTGTTTTTGTACCTGCGTCTTTAAGACTGATATGCGTAAGTGATCTGTTTTCTGATTGGTTGCCAAAAGGCAGCGCAGGGCTGAAACACTCTTTAGAACTTCAGTGTGAATGGGTGGGGCTAAATCACTGTACACTGAATAAGATGTATGTAAACATGTGGGTTATGTGACATCACAAAAACTAGGAATGGAAAACGAGCTGCTTTTGCAGCTTCATCTATATATGGACTGAATGGGTGGGGGAGTAAATCTACATTTTGAAACTTGTAAAAATCTATACGTACTTCAAGTGCAAGTGATACTATGGAGACTTTATTAAATAACTCTAACCCGCTTATTAGTGCACAACAGCTGCCAGTCCAAGTTTAGTCCTTTAGATGGCGTCCAGTACCCACAGTTTACTGGTCTCAGTCAGGTTGCAGCGCTCAGGCCCTTTAGGCTCTATATCACTTTTCTGCTTTGTAGATATTGATTTTGTGATGACAGCAAAAAGTTGTCTTTACAAGTTTATGGAGCTGGGGGCCTTCGGGTTTCCACCTTTAAATCATGCCTTTTTGTGACATCCCTGAAGCTCATTAAAGGTTATTTCCACCAGTTTCTCAAATGTCCTACAGACAAACACACAAAAAGATCATCAGGAAAGCCATAGTATTATCTGCAAGGGCTGACATTTGGCACTTTGTGGGGTTTAATCGACTTTTCTTTCAGTATGGACATTAAAATGACCTCTGTATGTACACAATTGATTAATGTAATACAAATTCATTTAAATAATACTAGTTAGCGTGCTTTAGCCTTCCAATAATATCTATAGTATAACAATACTGCAAGATATAGTGGTGTTATTAATACTATAATACAGAAATATGAACCAGTGATGAAACAGTTCAGACAGTGATCAGTATACTGGTGGTGCTGAATGCTGAGTGGCTAGAACTCCTTGATCTAGACACCTTGTATCATCAGTCACTTTAAAGCTGGGTTTCTCAACCACTGATGGGCCACAAAGGCTTTTGATTGGAATCTAAAATCTAGACAGGCCATTGGTCTGCTATTGGTAATTTAATATTATCTAATGTGATATCTAAAGTGAGCCATGCTGCGATAGACAGGTGGGCCTTCATGTTGAAAAGGTCGAGAACCATTGCTTCAAAGCAAAATATAAAGACATGAGTTTGGTTTTCCGGCTTCCCCTTGCGGCCCGGTTCTGTTCTCTGGGTTCCCCTTGCAGTCCGTTTCTGTTCTCTGGGTTCCCCCGTGGCCCAGTTCTGTTCTCTTGGTTCTGTTTTTTCTTCTGGTTCTGTTCTCTCGGTTCCCCCTGTGGCCCGGTTCTGTTCTGGTCCTATTCACCCTGCTACTGGGTCTGTAGCGACCCTGTTTATTTTGGTTGGTTCTCTCTGTTCTCTCACAGAGAGAGACCCGGTATGGTTCTCCCTGCAGCCTAGCTCTGATCTAGGTTCTCCAGGTTCTGTTCTCTTGGTTCTGTCAGGTCTGTTCTCTAAATTAGGTTCTCCTAGTTCGTTCGGTTCTCCCGGTTCAGTTCTTTCGGTTCTGTTGGTTCTCCTGGTTCTGTCGGTTCAGTTCTATCGGTCCCCCCGGCAGCCTGGTTCTGTTCTCTCTATTGGGTTCTCCTACTTCTCATTGGCAACCGAACTTCTCGGTTCGGTTTTCCTGGTTCTCCTCGTTCTCTGGGTTCTCCGGGTTCTGTTCTCACGGTTCTTTGGGTTCTGTACTCTCGGTTCTTCGAGTACTCCGGGTTCTCCGGGTTCCCCCGCAGGGTCCATGTTGTCCGGGCTGAGTGGGGCTGGGAGCGGAAGTATCTCACGGGGTAAGATGGCCTCGCCGGGCTCCGCAGAGAGCAGAGACAGAGCGGCTCCGCTCCCCGCGCAGAGAGAGGATCAGACGTAGAGGAGCTGCTGTAGATCCGGGGGACAGGGAGAGACGGTTTACACAGAGAAACGGCATTTTAATCCAGGTATGGCACTTTTACTGTCTTTTCGTTATTATTATCATCACGGAAAGGAGCGCCTGCCGTAAACACTCATTGACAGATCCGGCTGAAAGTTACTCCAAAACAGTTCGTTTTCTTTAAAACGTCGTTTAAAGGTTTTAGAAACATGTGGACTATCTTCATTCGGCTTCCAGGGCAGTTTTGGGATTTAAACAAATGTGAAAGTACCGTAGAAAGTTATGTTCACCGTGTGGATCGGAGTTCTCCGTTAGCACCGTACAGTGTAATCAGGAACGAGACTTTTGTTATCATATTTAACTGAAAATGATTTTCAGTGCTTTTTAACTTGAATGTGAGGGATGTAGGGATAGTCCACCACCAAATAGTCGACCCAAAGTAGTTTTGTGTAGTGAATTCGTGTTGGGGTTTTTTTGTTGTTTTTTTTTAAAAAAGAGTCACAGTGTTTGTGTTTATCTTTAACTGTCAACACTGGAAAACAGAAGATAAATATTGTTTTTTTTTTGTTTACCTTGGAAGAAAGTTAAAAAGGTGTCGTTATGCTGTTAAACATCAGAGATGGGGCTGAAATTGTAAAATCAGACTGAGTAGTATACTGAACATACTTGTTGGAGTGTAGAATTTATGAATTTGTATCAGGAACATGCCTGTTGCACTGTAATTTGTGAATTAGTATCATTAACATGCCTGTTGCACTGTACAATTTATGAATTTGTATCGTGAATGTGCCTGTTGGACTGAAATCTGTGAATTTGTATCGAGAACATGCCTGGAGGACTGTTACATTTGTGAATTTGTATCATGGATATTCCTGTAGGACTGTAGAATTTGTGAAATTGAGTCATCAACAGGCCTGAAGGACTGTAGAAATGCAGAAGTGACGTCAGTAGTTGTCCTTCCCCTGTGTAGATATTGAGAGAGGTGCAGGGCTCATATCAGCGGTGGCATCAGCCCTTGTGCCTTGGTGATTGTTTTCATTCTGACTGCAGATCCAGGTGAAATGTGAAGCGTGTGTGTAAAACAGAAAGCGAGAGAGCCTCTGAGCCAGTCAGACAGAGAGAGCTGGACGTGTCTCGTCATGTGTGGGAAGGATGGGTTGCTGCTGTGATTCAGAGCTTTGGGATGTGCCGGGGTGACACAAGAGATCTGGAATCAGCCTTCCAGATTACACCTTTATCCTTCCATCCACTTTTCCACCGGTAGGCTGTTCCTTTTCAGGAAGTTGTTGGGCGCTTCCTCAGAACTGTTGTGTTGAAACTTTTTTGAAGAACTGTATGAAAAGTTTACTCCTGCTGGTCACTGGTTTCAACGTGAGACATTCAGCTTTTCACAGGGTTTTACAGACATGTGGAAGGTAATAAGGCATGTTTAGTTTCTAGGTTGATATCAGGCAGTTTCATGTGTAGCCATGTCATTTAAAGAGACAATGTTTGTTATTGTGCCTTTAAGAAGCACATGTAAATGACCTCAGTTCTGATTGGTCACTTTGTTTTGTGCCTAATTAAAAAGGCAGCCTGCTCTGGAACACTGCTTATCCCTTTGTTTTTGGGTGGGCGACTTAGGGCAGGGTGGGGGCCTAGTGGTGAATGAGCAAGTTTTGTTCAAAATGAGCTGGTTATCTAGCATAGTTTCCATATGAGGACTGTATAGACTGGGACGGGAGCAGTACATTTTTACACTTTGTGTTTACACTCTACATTAAACTCTTTTATTTAAACAAAGGAAGGAAAATGTGATGTTCCAATTCCAATTCCAATTGTCCCTTTAAAAGAGATTCATAATGAAGTGCTGGACTGGCGATTGGTTAACGTTAATATTTCGTCACACAGTATACTGTGCAATTCTGTAATATACAGCATGACCATTTGGCAGAAGGAAAAACAGTTTGTGACTTAAGTCAAGCATATTATTCAGTAACTACAATATTGGGCTGCGCACCTGTTAATCCTTATCACAGTATTGGTCTCTGCTGTATTGGTATTGCAAAAGGCCCCAATATGCCAATGAAGATTTTGACAGGATGACCATTCTGAATGTCACTGGCTGAATCAGAATCCCATTTCCAACAAAATTTAATTATTTGAATCTGTCTTTAATCATTAATTCACTGAGATGTTTTAAAGGGCCCATGTTGTACCTTTTCCTTCTGTGTCATTTTTGCGCAATTTGTACAATTTGAAACTCTCACAATATTCACATACTTTTTAATTCCAGAAAAGTGATGATATAGGTCCTTTAAAAGATGCAAAGGCTTTGCAGTTGCAGTATGTAGCAGTTTTATCTCTATACTAATATTTTGTCCATATCGTGCAGCCTTGGTGTAAAAAAAACCTTCTTGCAGAAGAAATTTTGCATGATTTTGTGAGAACCTATAAGAGCCATAACTCATATTTACATTAAAGAATACATTTGTTGTTTATTCTGTTAATATTTGTTGATTAACAGTGTTCAAGTGTAATTTGGCTTTTTACCACACTTAGGCCCACGTACAACTCAAAAAATGTAATTAAGTTAGTATAGTCACCTTTATAAAGATTTATTTGTCTATGCCACGGTGGTTAAAGATTTTTTGTCATTAGTAAATTTACCGAATGAGAGCTAATCCATTAGACACAGATCTGTTTGATTTTTTTTGATAGTGGACTGTAATGCTAATATTGCATTGCATGCATTTGCAGAACGTATTTTTTACAGTGCTGTTGAATTCATGTGTATTTATACTGAAATCATAATTACCGTAATTATATTTACAGAAATAACTGTTGTTTAACAGCTCTCAAAATTGGCAGGCATGCCATATTTAAATGATTCTGTGAACCAGTGATCACCACCCTGGTCCTGGAGATCTTGAGGAATCTAGGTCCTGGCATGATCAGCCACACCTCTTACGAGGTTCTTCAGAGGTCCCTGATAGGCCAGAGGGTTAAATCAGTGAAGCCTGTTAGATTCAGGTTGAAACTAAACATGGCAGGAAATTAGATTTCCAGGAAGGTGGTCACTGCTGTAAACTAATGTGGAAATTATGTGGACTCTGAGGACCCACATACGGACTGGGTTTAAGGGGTTAACCTGCATTAGGAAATGTTAGCGTGAACATGAGCCGTAACTTACTGTAAAGCGCTGATGACGGGTTTATGTGTGGTTTGAGTATCAGCAAGATTTGTGAGGTGTTCCTGTTTGTTTGACTGTGTGGTGTGAGTGGAGCTAAACAGCTTGTTGTCTTTTCTGAGCAGAGGGGCGTTAATAACTTTCCTATACGCTTCCAGTTGAGATTTGACCACATTTGTGTTTGTCTTTTATTAAAGATTTGAATTTGACAAAGGTTTAGTTTTTAGTCTGACCTCAAAATAAACTGTAAAAGTCCTAAGCACACACTGGAACCTGCTGAATGAAGAATGTGAATCAAATGTAGTTCATCATATAAACTCAAAGAGTAATCTAATATGTACTCATGTAATTACATTTAATTGAAATAACCACAGGGTTTAACCACAGGGTTTATAGAGTTCCGTAGCCAGTTAATAACTTCAGGAGGGCTGGCCTTATTACTGGCTGACTAATTCTCTTCCTGACAGGTTTAAGGATGAAACTAAATAGTGTATTTCTCAAAGCAGGAAATGGAAGGCCTGGCAGAAGCAGCACTGCATGCTTGTCTTTCTTCTGCAACAGAGGGCACTTGACCTCAGCCGGTCTCTTATTGTCCTCTTGAAGACTTGAAGTATGTGTGCTGACGTCATTGAATCAGAGCAGGCAGAAATAGCTTTGATAGAGAAAGACGTCAAGGCTATTATAATCTGGTATCCTCTGTAATGAAGAAAACACGAAGAGGGGAAAAACAGAAAATGTGATTTATTAGAGCGGTGCCGATTAGCCTGGCCTTTAGCTTTTGTGTCATAGGAGACAGAAATACAGTAAAAAGGGAGGTTAAAAGATGGAGAAGAATGTGGAAAAGACATGAAAACATGAAGGCTTCTGGTCTTAGAAGTCTATCTCACTCTTCTTTGCTCCCAGTATTATATAAGTGTTATATAAGTGTTTCTTATTATCCATACCCTTTTTTTTTTTTTTTGTACCAAAAAGTTTATGGACTTTTTCTCAGGCTAGTTTTATGACGGTCCCTAGCTCTGAGAGGATCGCAGTAGGGAGCATGGTGGCCTAATCTTTGCTTAATCTCATTATAGAAGAACAAAATGTGCCGTTCAGTTGGAGTGTCATCTTTAATTCGGCCAGAAAACTGTCAGTAATCTAGTAATAAGGAACGGAATGTCGAATGTCAAATAAACATCCAAGGGGATTTTGGCTGTTGTCATGATGTCTGTGGCCACTTATCCTGATGCCTTTGGCCTGAGGCTGTTTAACATTAAATCCTGTTGCTAAGAGTTACTCCGAGACCCGGTGCTGTTTCGTCTGACGTCTTTTTTTTTTTTTAACGATCCACATTAAATAACCGTTTTAGTTCAGAATAGTTCAAAGTTCAGTAATGTTCACATGTGGCAAAGCTAGTGTCTCGCTATGGCTTGCATAAAATAAATCAATACCAATTATTTTTATTAAAAAATTTTAAATAACAACAAATTATTTTTGTTGAAAGAGGGTTCTCTGAAAATGCCATTAGAAGAATAACTTTTGCTTCCCAAAGACCCAGGTTTGATTAATAGATTTGTGGGGGTAATGAACCCTTTAAAGGTCCATATATTGCAACGGTGTGAAAGTCAAAAACAGTACAGTGTTATTTCAAGTTTGACCTTAGCGAGGACATTTGGAAATCTGCAGCTATCCATACTCATCTGACGAACAGGGACTTTCTGAGAGGTAGAACATTCTCTTTGGTCTCATTTGTCGTTCTGGTGGGTAGATGTTTTGTCTGTGTTGTTTGATTGTGAGCCAGTTTTGTTCACATTTTCATTTTCATTATTTACATGTTTTTCACTTTATCAACAGTAAGATACAGCTGCACTGATAATGTGTGTGTGTGTAAGATTATATTTTTCGTACCGAGAGTCTAGACAGTGGTAGGAGAAACACACTAAGATCTCACTCTCCGTGTTCTACGGGTGTGAGCAAACTCAGAAGTCACTGAATGCCTGAATGGAGGAATTAGTTCTTTTTTGCACTACGGTTATTTTTTCCGTGCTACTGTTATTCATTCGTTTTACTATGACCACCCATCCTAAAAGCTGTCCTCAGATCTGTTCTAGGGAAAGTTGAGGGATCAGAAACGTTTTTTGAAGGCATCAGGTTTGAGGACTGTGTAGTAAACCTTGCCTGTTTACTCTTGCAGTGATGAACAACATCTGATTATCTGCTACTTTTGCTTTGTTGTGACCTACAGTTCATCATATTTGCAATAAATGTTTGTTTAATTAAACTGAATCTAGAACTGAAGCACTGACTTACTTTCTTTCATAAATGTATACTACTTTTCTGTTCCTCGAATTGCATTTATTCACATTCATTATAAAGTGTTTATTATAAGATATTTATCACAGCATGCAGATCAAATCATTTCAGTGTACTTCCCTCAACAATAGAGCAAAACCTGCCAATGTGTATCAAAAACACATGACAATATCCCAGTTAATGATAATGCTGCATTATCATTTTCTTTTTTTTTAAAAAAAAAAAAAGGTTTTGTTTAAATTTTTACTAGCAGTATGACTAACTGTACCTTTTTACTTGAATTATGACTCTGTGGTGGCACAAATGCGACATTTCCGTCACAACGTGAAGACATCATACACCTCAAAATGAAATCACAAAGCAAAACTGGTCAAACAGTCAAGCTAAACGTTCCAAGGGACACTTTTTGACCTCTTTATTTTTGAGTGTGTGGATATTCTTGCACTTCAATGGCCTTTAACTATTGCTCTAAATGCTCAAAATGAGTGTTTTCACAGTGATGTAAATTCCATTCTGAATGTGTGCACACACTAAGACACTACAGTGCATCCGAAGCAGCATGAAGCTTTTTTTTAATACATAATGACAAGAATATGAGAGGTGTGAGATCAATTCTAAATATTTGTATACTTTGGCTATTTTCTGTGCAGTGTTATATTGACACAGAGTATTGTTATTTAGCTTTTATTCGTTTAATCTACTTTTATTATAGTACATATGTCTATACTTTTAACAGTTCAAGTGATCCAAGATGGTCAAAGACCTTGTTCCTCAAAATTGGGAAATTCGTTTTGTCTTTTCCTTATGACTTATACTGTAATACATTTCAGCTCGTAATACTTGCTGTATCATGAAACGTAAAGAGCCACAGTAATATTGTATAATGCCCCTTTGTGAAAGTATAATCGTCCCTGTGGAGTTCTCTCCCCTAGAGAACATGGAAGCACACGGGCAGCTCCAGTTCCACATGGTGATTTGGATAGTGTGGAAATGCATACACACCAGTTAACCTGGGGGCAGATTTCAGTGAGCTCAGTGAGAGGACTAAAACACAGACTCCGAACAGAGCAATGAAACATTAGATGAGGAAGAGTTAATGCTGGATAGGTGCAGGGACATTTGCATATGGCTGTTTGACTGTGCTTGACATGAGCTTTTTTTCTAAAGCACTGTCCTTTTCATACCACTCTCTCTCCCACTTGACCAACCAGTAATAAATCTCATTAATGCCGGCCGGTCATCATGTCCAGTGATGGAGGAGACGGCAGCGGTGGATAATAACTCTGGCCATTTCTCCATTCCTGGAACCCAGCCCCCATTAAGTAATGGTTCATGTGTTGAACGTGGTTTTGAAGGAGAAGGAGGATGCTGCTGTTATGTTGGCAGGACTGGGGATAAACCTCTCCACATAGACCATTGATCTGAGCCTCTAAAGCAAATCAGTTGGTCTCCCGTTAACCATGTCAATTAGAGCGCATATTATTGTCCATGCTTTCCCTCATAATGTGTCTGAAAGGTTAGCTTCGTGATTATATTAGTGCTTGCAGAGTTAAGGAGCTGTAGAAGTAATTGCAAATGATCAGGAACATGATTTTGGCCACTTACTTATTTGCAACATTTCTGGGTGTTTTAACTTACGCCATTTCAGTTTGGTGAGAGTTTTTGTTTTGGGAAAACAGTTAATTTTGTGTTATTTTGAGAGATATGCATTGGATGTTATTGTGTGAATGTATTTTAAAAGGTTTTACTGTAAATTATGTAGAAATGTGCAGAAGAGGATGTAAAAGAACGTCAGATGCTACACTACATGATGTGAGTCTTTACTTTTTTTCAATTTAGTTATTTCCAGTTCCACACACAAGCTAGGACTTTGCAAAATCTCCAAGTAGGGCGAGGGCTGTTGCACTTCCTTGGAATCACATAAAGCCAAACATTTTGAACTGCTCCTGACGCAACATCATTGGACAGCTTGACATACCTTAGGAAGAAAGTCCTGGATAGCATCGTGCTGAGTGACAGTTTCTTGGAGACTGGGGGTCAATCTTGCAGGCTCCCAATGATGGAGCAAAAACATAATTTGTTGCTCAACTCAGGAGCCCTGGTGTTGAAGAGACTGACCCAATAGGTGGCGCTGATGGAGAAAACAGGCAAATGAAAACCCATAAAAATATTTCCGAAAAATGACAAATGAACAAATGCATTGGATTTTGGCTGTCTAACCTCAAGTCACTCAGAATAGTGTGACTTTGTCCTTCCAACCTGGGAACAAAGACTTTGGCTGAAAGGAACCATGGGCTGTAAGTTTACCCTTTTAACTGAATGTTTTTCCGCCTCCACCACTGTCAGGTCTCTAAACCTCCGCACTAAGCTCCGTTATATGTAGAATATGTAGGAGAATGTACTGAGACAACATAGGACAATAATGAGCATATTCATCACTAGAGTTTCTGACTAAATTTGCATTTTTTAACATTTGTACTGTGCCAGCAAACATAGAAGCAAAAAACATGCAAATATGATGTAGTGGCCAAAGTCTGAGAACTTGATTCTGGTCAGAACAGAGTATCTTCTAAGAAATGTAAGAGATGGTTAACAACATGAGAGGCTACTACAAAGCACAGTTATGATACCAGATCCTTAGCATCTGTTCTGCCCCACCCACAGAAGCTGAAGTGATTTGAAAAAACCAGTTTGGTGTCTATAAATATGTTGAGCTGTTATTATGTGTCCACTGTGTCTTTCTAAATTTGCTTAAAGACAAATATCAGAAATGACCTAATGTAGAGTAGAGAGTAAGACAGAAAATATGACAACAAGCTATGTAATGTAATGCTTTAATTTAGGTCTCTCATGATTACTTAAATTTAAACATTGAATTGATTAATTTTGTGTTCTCTATAAATTGATTTACTAATTATTTTTACAATGAGGTCTTTATGAAAATTATTCATGATGGGATTTATTAGCACATAGTTTTTAGTCTTTATGCATCACTGAAAGAGAGAAAACCCACACCAGCTGGAGCTCATTGAAGCATACATGTTTGTAGTTCAGCTTTACTGAAGGATTTGCAGTAAAAAAAAAAAGTAATTTGCATTTATGCAGAAATTTCTTAACCCATGTGAATCAGCCTTAAGCATTACAGATGTCATGTTCTGAAATTACATTGCTCTGAGTGGTGTCGTCATGTATGACAGTTACTGTGAGCCTCGAAAGTGTTCAGAACAATAACACACCTAAACAGCTGTACAAATGTCAAATAATGCATGAGAGTAGAATGTGCCAGAGTGGTGCCAACTTGTGAAAACCAAGCTGCCTCCACGTATCTAAAAAAAAAATCCCTGGTGAAACTGCAAGTTGTTTGAGAAAAACACAGTGTCCATGAACAGTTTTGTGGTGATGAATATTGCAGTTTATCTTATCATAGAATATTTCACACCCAGTTAAAGGGTCAGAGACTGAAGCCTCAGAGTTGCATTGGTACTCCATCCACCCACAGTTTTCCCATGGCTTGCTTGGGTTAGTCCCTCATTCTCTGCAGTTTCTGCTTTTGGAAGGTAAGAACTTGTTATTCCACAGAACTCTTCAAATATCCTGTGTGAAAAGCCAGTACTTGATGGGAGTTTGTGATTGATAGAGCACAGTGTTTATTTTTGCTGTAAGTTTTAGTGGGAATCAGCGGTAGACAGCTTGCACATTTGTTCTTGGAGTCTTGTCGTCCATCCATCTTAGGCAAGATTTTTAACTTTGAGTAGACCAGTGATTCTACAAGCTTGCATTATTTTCAAATTATATTTTAGGTGTTTTAGATCTGTTAGATTGTGTGAAACAGTCATGATGAAAGCACCAAAATGAAATCAATTTTACATTGACACTGAGGGCCAAAATGCTTTTTGTCTTGTGCTGTAAAGTTACTTAGAGAAAAGTAAGTTTTCTCCTTGTACTGTAAAGCTACGAAGAGGTACTTGGGGGCTGGGTGTGGGTGGGGTGTGTGTGTTTGTGAGAGAGGGGGGTTGTTTTGATATATTGCAGTGTGAAACTGTAACTTTCTAGGCGGCAAGTTAGGTACGTTTGGATAAAGTCTGTGTTGGCTTTTTTATATTAATCCTTCATTCATTTAAAGGTTTTTGCTCCCGTGTTTGTTCCCTCAAACAGCGGAAATGTGTCATAATGGAAATCATAAATGGAAAAAAGTGTGCTCGGAACAGAAATACGTCATTTTACGAGCTGCAGTGTAGCGGCACTGTATTAGTGACCACAGAACATCTTACTCCTGAATGCAATTTTAGGTATTAAAGTGTGTGCATTGTTGATGCTACTCTTGTGTAGCCTTCCTGAATTTGAATTTTACCATTTTATCCATTAAATCCACACAATCTACCATTCTGGGTAGACTGCATCCTTGTGCAATCTTATCCAGGCATGTTTATTTTGGCGCTGGGTTTATCATCACTGGATTTAGAATGTGCCATCTAATCACCAGCTGGAAAACATTCGGTTAATCTGTCATCTCTGCGACCCAGAGCAGAACCACAGGCTCAGATGGAGGATGTTTGGGTTTCAGGAGCCAAAAGTCAGCATCATGCTGACCAGTCAGGTCACGCTCATGGTGGGTGGAGCCTGACAGTAAATCAGTGCAGTCCAGTGAGAGAGGAAGGACAAGGTGGTGAGTCCTTCTCTTTCTCTGAACACCGACGCCTGATCTAAAATGACCACAATCTGCTTTTTGTTACTTCGTTAAGTGTTATGTGAAAACAAGTATGAATTTTCAGGCTCAGAATGTTAAACCCGGAGACTACGAGTATCTGAATTTTCCGATTTGGCTCGGTAATTTCAGGGCAGATTATTCAAAAATTCATGGAAAGGCCTTTGATCGTGTTCTTTTAGTTTAATTCTGGAACAAAATAAATAACAGGGATGTTCCAATCTTTGTGACTTCAATTCTGATTTCTTATGGAACTGGTTTTCTGTAGCTTATTTACTACCTTCTTAGCTTGCTTTTAATTATTGGCTTATTTCTATTAATAAGTCTGCACTTTGCAGACTAAATAGATGCACTGATATGAAACACAGTCCCAACAGATGTGAGTACATGGATACGCTGCAAATGTTCAAACGGTGTTCAGTGGAGCCTACATTTTCATTGATAACATTGAAACAACGTAACAAAATTTGCATTTCCCATAGTCTTTACAAGTCCTAAAGTCCTCGCAGCTTTCTATTAGAGTTAGGTTAGATTTTTGACTGAACAAATGACACAGAATAACAGAGGAAGTATGAATGCAAGCATGCTTGCAGTCAGAAGTCACATGTTTGTGAGATAAACAGCCTGAAACCATAGTAAACACAGTAATGAACAGCACTTTGTTTAACAACAAGCCTGGAAAACATCAGGTTCCTCCACTAGTACTGAGATGTGGGACATAATTATGTAACGATTCGGTGTAAAACTGCAAGGTTAAAGAATATTTTACACACGTCAATGACCTAAACTATGGAGCGCCATTAAATCCAGTTCAATACACAGCTTGGCGCTAACAGATATTACATGATATTAACATTTTTACTATTATTTATCTTTCAAAGAGAATCTTCCTGCTTGAAAAACTACTGAAAATATACAAAGTCACAAACTTACTGGAATATCACGTGCTTGATGTTAGTACAGGATGTGCTGGGAGGTTCTTGAAATGACTGTAGGGAAGAAGAGCCTGCAGCTGCTATGGCAAAGTAGTGCATTGCATGAAGTTCCTCACTAGGATGGTTAAATTGAACAATTTGCATACTGAAATAACAAATAAAGTCAAAATGCCTTCCTGATTGTACACCCATAATGAAGATTACATGTATTCTAGTGCAGTATTGTAATTTGAAGTCCAGCGTGTGCCTTCATTGTTCAAGATCCCTGCACAAACGATCAGGGAGAGGCTGTGTAATTTATATACTTACTTATTATAATGTTAACAAAACAACCCACACATTTATTTATTTATAGTATTTAAATTCACTTCTCTTACTGACCACAGCATTTCATGCACAAAGGATAGTATATTTACAGCTAAACATTTTAAGAGCATTTCTGAGGAGCTTTGACCTTTATTTTGACTTATACTAGATTTTAAATTGTTCTTGTGAACTGTTTTCGGGGAATAACCCCTGATCTACTCAGGCTAAAAATACAAATGAGGTTTCATTGGATAGGTCTTCTGGAGAGTGCTTGCACCACGGAGAAATCGCGCTTGGAGCACGGGGGCTCAACCGTGGTGTGGAATTAGAAAAAAGTGCTTGCAGGTTGGTTACTGCCTGCCCTGAGTCCCCTTGTGTGAAAACATCCAGAAAAAAATTATTTATTGCCAAAAAAAAGCAAAAGGATATTTGCAGTTTCCGTGTTATTGTGGGGATTTCTAAAAAAAACGGTGTATGACTGAATCTGCGACTTCTGATCGGCGTAAAGCCGGGGGTATATCGTCAAAAAGTCTTAATACTATAGTAGTTTAAATACTATATATAAGCATTTTTGCTAAGAGTGTAACCCAGTGGTGCTGAAAGCTGTTTTCTGTGCTACTGAATGAGATGGGTATAACCTGAATAAGGTTTTAAAATCCTCATTAATTTTGCAACATTTTGAATGGTAGCACTGGTAGCCTGTAAAGTAAATGACTCCCCTGTGAATATTTAATCTCTAATTAATTTGTGAGAGCTTGCATTTTAGAAGCTGCACAGCCAGTACATTGATATGCGTTGGTTTGTAGCAAAATGAAGTGGGCATGATTTGGTCTAACTGTCATAAATGTAGCGCAGTTATTAGTCTTTTAACCCCTTACTGGCTTTCATCCAGTCATGTGAAACCCCTTCCACTCCTACTAAGATGCGTTGAAGCTCTCTCACAAAAGACTAATTGAGATCAAGTGTAGTCGTCTGTCAGAAAGATCGAGTTCTTTCAGAAGATCAGTGTTTTCACTCAGCACAGAGGGAATGACTGTGTACTAGGAATACAAAGGTACATGGGATGTTATTGAATCTTTCGGTACGACTTCTTGGGTTTAATATGCATGTGTTGACCTCAGCATTACTGCAATATATGCACAAAAGAATTGGGAAACACCTGTTAGACATTTAATTCAGATAGCCCCTTACATCCAGTGACGGTAATGCCTCAGCAAACCAAGACATGTTGAACACTGCCATGTTTCTGACTTTGTGGACACAGTTTGGGGAAGAACCTTTTCTGTTCCAGCATGACAGTGTCCCAGTGCACAAAGCAAGCTCCATAAAGACATGGTTGGATTAGTTCAGTGTGGAAGAACTTGACTGGCCCACACAGAGCCCTGACCTGATGAACTGGATCGGAGCCAGGACTTCTCGTCCAACATCAGTGATCAGTCACTGACCTTATAAAACACAACAAATAGACACAAATTCCCACAGAAACTCCAAAATCTTGTGGAAAGCCTTCTGAGAACAGTGGAAGCTGTTATAGTTGCAAAAGGGGGACCAACATCATATCAAAGTCTCTGTATTTGAATACAGTGTGATTAAAGTCCCTGTTGGTGTAATGGACAGGCCCAATACTTTTGTCTAGCATTTTTTAAAATCTTGCTTATTGCGCTGCAGACTAGGCATGTTGTACATTCAGATCCAGCTGACATCTCTGGAGCCCATCAGAATTTCCCTGATCCTTTCAGAGCCCTGTATTTAAGTGTGAGCTGGAGAGTAGAGGGGAAACTAAGGGTGTACTCACATTAAGACCAGCTGCCTTGTACCGTGCCCATGCAGAGTTGCATCCTGTTCCTTCAGAGACTGAACGTTTTTTAGCTTGCTCATGTGTCATTTTGCCATTTTTCCGAATGGAAAGTTTAATTTGCCTATAGGGAATAGATAGGGAAGACAAAGTATGATCAGGAACCTGAAGGATCTGAGCTATATCAGTGTAAATAAATGAGAATTCAATGCTTCGCATGCTGTTTCCCACTTAGTAATTATTCCAAGATTCTTATGACCTAATTAATGACCGTGAATGAATGTACCCGTTATGAGGATAATCTTATTGTGAAGTGGTGCATAACAAATGTTTATTAAATAAGCAATAATGCAACTGTATTTGAGCAATATAGCAATATAAAAGTGAAAACTCTCAATATCTTAGGCGTGAACATGTGATTTCCTATTACATAAAGCGAATGTTGGTCTTTCCTTAATATCATAGTCTGTTTTCTCCCGCTCTTGACAGAGCGCAGTTTCCCCCTTTGCCATGGCTGGCTGTCCTCATGCGCTCTGAGCCGTGACAGAAGAGATTACCAGAGTCACACTCCCTGGATGACTTCCATGTGTTCCAGCGGCCCGCCCACACTCACTGTGACACATCAAAATATGAGTCTGGGGATTAACACTCGAGTGGAAAGCTGGTAAAACAAGAGGGGGGGGGAACCCCCAACTATGCTTTCATTTAATGGGACGACATAGCATGGTCTTTTCTCACCCTGAAACTACACAAACATTTCTCTTCTTTTTTGGCAAACCACAAATGTGTAACTCAAAGACATGCAACTGTCATGACAGGGGGTTTCTCGGTAACTTGAATTGTTGTTGCCTTTGAAGACTGAAGGTGTTAGATGGCGAGAGATCAGAGCGGATCAAGCTAGAAGCATGTGAAACGGGAGCCGCCAGTCAGTCAAGACTGGAGTCACAGCAGCTCAGGTGGAAGAATAATCCCCCCTTTATTTTAGAGACTCAGAGCTAGGCCACCCAGGAAAGCGTAAGCCTTCAGCGGCAGCCTGTGAGGTAATCAAAAGATTAATGAGCGAGAGAGACTCTTGTCCCGGGATGAACTTCTCCAGCTGAAAAGTACTGGACTCTCCAGGCCCATGGAAGCACGTCAAATAACTGATCAGAAAACATTTGGATGTTAGTTCTGTGGTCACTGGAACTCCCCTAACCCAACCTCGCCTTGTTTTGTTCCTGAGCTACAGTCAGTTCCTGACTGCAAAAGCTTAGTATGCTTGACTTTAGTTGTTATTAAGAAACCTCAAGCTGTGCGCAGTTGTGGAAATGTTGGACTGACATTTCCTGTGGTCCATTCTTGACAACATGTTCACTCAATGTAAAGAGCAGCTGACTTATTCAGATCTAGTTATAAAGTTTTATGTGTTAGCGATGAGTCAGATTCCAGAAGGGCTGGAGCATATGGTTGAAACACAATATTGTGTTCATATTCCTAATAATATCAGCTGTGGAACAATGAATAAATCAGAAAAACCTTTATTAATCATGAAGGAAATTGCATATGCTCTGACTGCACAGTCACACAGAGACACAAAGATAAGAACAATATATATATAACATTAAAATAAAAGGCAAAAAAACCCCACTGCACTAAATACACTATCCTATAGAAACAAAATGCTAAAAGAGAGGTGGATATAAATACTAATAAATTATTGTAAGTGATTTCCTTGTGGTTTGGAGTTGTAAACGTGCCCCTGCAGGCTCGTGCCTGTGCACTAAACAGATGAATGCACACCAGGTGCAACATTATTTTATATCGGACACTGTGTAAAGACATTTTTTCTCTTTATGTTTGGATGTACCAGCTAGTCTTATACAGCTGTTTTAGTGATTCGTCTTGGGAACAACCCTAATTCTGGGTCTGACTGTATCTGTTGGTTTTCCAGTAATGATAGTTGGCTCTTTACAGGAAGAGGTCAGTAATCATTGCTGACCTATTGATTGTTGTGCAAGATGGGCCTGGAAAGACCAGCACCTGATTACTGTGATGTTTTGCTGAAGCCTCTGGCAAGTATTAGATAGAATGAGCAAAAAAATGCAAGTACATCTGCTGAAGCTCCATCACCAGCGTGGTAAAGATGCTTTGAGGTTTGCATCTGGTTTTATAAGGTGGAAATGTTAGAAACCTGATGCACACTATGATCCTGACTGATGCTGAAGGGCAGTTGAGATAAGGTTGACCTCTCACAGTAAGCTGTTGAATAAGGCTCTTAAATCCAATCTACACCAGCACTGCCAGTGACCCAGCTTTCCCTTCCCCAGCACCACAAATAACTCCTCAAAATAATTCAGTTTCATTAAGATTGGTATAAATTCTAAAATTATTATAATGAATTTTGATCAGTTCATACATTCCCAATCAATTCAGTTTAATTCACCTCCTTCAATTAAGGTTTTGTACACTTTACATATTCTGTGAACCCGGTGTGGCGGTTCAACTTGAAGAAAACTGCATTATTGAACTGTGTAGCAAGCAATTTATCTGACTTTATTCAGCACCAATGAATACTTCCCCTGTACATTTAAGCTTAGATGAACGAAATGTTTGACAAAAATCTCAAACAATTACATAAACTTCTGCTTTCCTCCTTTTCTTAGAGTGTACAAAGGCCACGTTGGGGCCGTAGCGTCCTGTTGTAACTTCTCCACCGGTATCTGTGGTGAATCCGGAGTTTTAGCATGTTGAAGATTTGGAATTCTTTGTTACTGACGAATGAACAACGGAATTCTATGAAAAGCCCTTAAGGCTCTAACACAGTTCCCTTAACTAATTTTGTTATTGCTGTTTTATGATCTAAGCAGGATCTGGTTTTTTGGTTTTTTTTACATGGGCCAAGTTCTTTTCAGATATGGCTTTTTTCATGACTGTGGCTTTGTGAATGTTGGTGTGTTTAATTGTTTAATTTCGAATGCCACGTTCTCGTCCTTTATGTCATAGTCTCTGTTCCATTGCTGCTGGGCTGCATGCGTAAGAGCCTTCGCGTGTCACTGTGACGGAACGAACCTGTGTCGGATTACACAAAGAAGCCTTCTTCTGAACCTTTAACCCGGTATTTTTCTCTGTGGGTTTGCACTGAACAACAGGCTTGGTTCTCTCCCTGTAAGTGACGATGAGTGACGATCCCACTCACCCCTCACACACTCACTTTTCCCTCCTCCCATCTGGAAAAGGTTCCACAGCCTACGGGCCTCCACTGCCAGAACGGGGAACAGTTTCTTCCCGCAGGCCGCCAGACTTCTCATCCGGAACTGAAGCATAAAACACACACACACACACACACACAGACCACCAACAAACTCATGAACCTTTGGGTGTGCTTTCTTTGGAAGACATCACTTCCTTCACTCCCCAACACCCTTTCTCTGTCTACGCTCATTTACTGTGTTAAAAGGCAGTAATAATTGCAGCTTTCGACCAGGAAGGTGTCGGATGCATCCGGGACTCTGCATTTTGATGAGCTGCTACTTGCTTGTTCATGTTTTTTGAAATATGACACTTTGGTTGTGAAACTCAGCTTAAGAACCTCAATCATTATAGCAAAGTACAGGTAGGGTAGGGCAATATAGCCATGTCTTAATATAGCAGTGGACAGTTAGCAGGTAATAAATAAATCAGTAAGTTGAAGAACATATTTGCAGACAGCTGATGACAGAGGATGATGGTGAAGGTCCATCAGTAAAGAGAAGGATGACAGAAAGAAGGAGGGAAAAAACTGAAAAAGAGGTGGTTGGTTTTTTGGAGCTTTCATGTTGGAGCTCTGCTGAAATGGGAGCTGCTGGAAGAGGGAGTGACCTGGACGGGAGGGGACAGCCAAGATTTTCACCACCCTCATCCTTTCAGGGTAGAAAGATTTTCTCCACGCATCACGCCATGTGCTGAAGCTTAAGATGTGATGATGGACAGAAGATGAGAGATGGAGAATGCGATGACAGACTGTATTATGGCAGTAGCTTGTTTGCAAACCTCTGAAAATCAACGTATTTTGATACGTATCATGTTTTGAAAAAATGCATTGTTTTATTGTGATACTTATATTCTAAAAGTCTTCATGGTTTAAGCCAATGTTTCTCAAACCAGTCCTCATGGACCAGCTGCTGGTCCACATTTGTGCTGCAGACAAACTTATTGTCTGGTGGTCTCTGAGGACCCAGATAAGCTCCTCAGTCTGCTCAAAGATCAGTTCTCCTTGTGTTTGTGTTTTCAGGACATGGCGAGTGTAAGCTGTTGATCTAATGAGTGCCTCTTAGACTTCGGCCATCATGTTCCAGTCTCTAACCTGATGCTTTCCCTCTCTGCTTCATCTGCCATGGATGGGCAGAACTATCCGCATCCGGAAGGACCACAGTTGGATACTGGAGTTTTTGGCCTGGCCTCTTCCACCATGGAGGTAATGTGGGGGTTGTGTACTGACCAGTTACACATCACACTTCTCGGTTTAAGTGGAAGTGTTGCAACATCAGCGATTGGCTATTTGCCATAAGGGAAGCTCACACTGATTGTGCAACAGAACAAGCAGCATACTTAATATCTCTTGTTACATTATCAGAAAACTCGGGCTTCTCTTGGAAACAAATGTTTTCTTCTGCTCAGTGTGAATTTTGGTCAAGGGCTGACCCAAAATATAGCATAAAAGAGAATGCCTTTCTAAAAGCCTTCTTAAAAACAATTCACTGTCTTCCACAGTAAACCGCTAAGTAATCTTGAATCTATGTTCTGCACAGTTTTCCAAGTCAATTCGACATTGCTGTTTATCTCTAAAATCAAGGACCATTCAAGTATAGTCAAAACCAAACGTACAGGCTATTCTGCTGATGTATGTAGGTGATGACATGACGTTGTTGTGGTGTCACTCACCGTCATTCTGACACATGACACACACAGTTCCTGATAAGTGCTTGTAAATACCATGTTGTAATTTGCAGGCCTTTTTTTATGTTGTAAAACAGAAATGGCTAATATCAGATTTCACATACCATTGTTTTGGAGCACAGAGTGGTTTGCATGCTTGCAACATTCTTCATTTGTTTATTTGTGCATTTGTTTAAATTGTTTACACTTATTTTAAGAGACGTTTTTGCAGTGCAGCTTAAATTGTGTTCATTCGTGTGTCGTTTGACACTTCACCATCAGCGTCACTCAGAGATGCTTTTCACCCTCGGTCTCACTTCCTTTCCAATGAAAAACATGTATTCTCTTTCAGAGCTCAATGTATTCTTACACACCATGGAGTTTCTCACATCAGATGTATAACCTATGCTGGCCTGTGCAAGCTGGAAGCCAGTAAGTACTGTCAGTTTTTTGTCATCAGTATTTTCATTACTCTGCTAAATGCTATGGGACAACCTCACTGAATGCAGATTAAAACTCATTTTTAGTAAAACTTCACTGAAAGCCAGTATTCAAGACGGTACAGTAATAAGACTTTAGGACATATACATAAACCTACATAAAATGAATCAGGCTTATTTTGAAATAACACAAGAACACAGTCTGCATTATTATTGGTATAATTCTTTATAAATATTGAAATAAGGGATTGTCAGTTTGACAAGTTTATGGATATCATGGAACTCAGGTCAAGTGTTACTGAATTTTCTGGTCATCACATTCATCACTGGTGAGTCATTGGGAGGTATTTTACATTAAAACAGTGCTGGATTTTGATTATATTAGTCAATGTGTGCCAATCCCATGCAGAAAAATTTAAAATTAGTTAATTGGCCAAAATGTCTCGTTCGTTAAGACCAGTGAGCACATGTACCCCAACTCTCTCTGATGATTGCAGTTAAATGATCAGTTATTATCAATCATTATCATCAATAGCAATGCAATCAGTAATAGCACTACAAAGGCAAATTTAAATTGATATTTTCAGGTTTACCATGGTACCAATTAGCATGGTATTTGTCAGTCATATTTATTACATTAAAATATATCATTTGATTCAGTGCTTTAATACATTTTCAATACAGCAAAATAGAGCAGTTGTCTTACAGTATCATGGCTATCGTGTTAACATTTCCATTCAGTTAATTAGTGCATTAAATGTTATAAAGGTAAAATGATTGAAACAAAAGCTTTAATGTGTTAGTCACAAGCTAACATGTTAGTTATGTTGCGAAAATGGTATGATGCGATACAGTACAGTGTGCTACAATGCATTACACTATTGTTGCACAGCTAGTCATTGTGCACACAGATGCCCTTATAATTAAATGGTAGCTAATTTAGTTGAAATATTGGCAACATGTAATTTGTGCATTTGAATTGGAATGTATAGACCCTGATCTTTGTTAGTTCCTGTGGGAAGTGAATATAAACAAAAGTTTAAAAAATACTAAAGACCTTGCTGCACTTGCATGTGACCGGTGGTATGTGGTTGCACGTGACCGGAGCCTGCTGAATGATATACAGGGCTTAGTAGGTTCCAGTATTAGAGTTTGTAGGGATATTAAAGTAAGTTGGTACTGTAACATTGATATATCACTGATAACATTGATATGTTATCAGTGATATGTAAGTTGATGTATTAGTTGCACCTGTGATCTTAGGCTCATGTGACTGTTCCAGAGCATCCTATTCTATGCTTTTCTATGAAGATCATTCAAGCTCTGTGTTTTCAGTTTAGTGCCTGTGTCAGTAATGAGTGTATCTGGACGCTTTTGCACATGGAGTGGAGGATAGAAAAGGGGTCTTTTGTAAGATAACACTGAGAAACCCTGACTTTAACACTCTGACTAGATTTGTGTGTTTTTATGAGTTACTTTTTATGTCACAAATGTCATGAACGTTTAACCCTCATTTTTCAGGCTTGCTAGCTAAGCTGTCTCCTTCTATCGTTCCACCTTAACAGCTTACACCTGCTTTTTTGTATGAGTTTGTATGGGACCTATAGAATCAGATTGAATAGAATCTATAAAATAAGTCTGTGGCTGTGCAGTTCTTTCAGTCATAGCCAGCATTAATTTTTTCAGCACTTTGTGTTACTGTAGTTCCTCTGTGGGCTCAGTCCTGATGGGCAACCCCTTTCGGCTATTTGAGTCCACAGAGGAACCACCCCAAATGGGAAACCCCTCGTTCTTCACGTGCATCAGCGAACCTCGGACGCCCACGAGCGTGCACTCCTTTAACTTGTTGTTCCTCTTTGGTACGTAGTTTTGGTAGCTGTATACTGGGAACATCCCAAGACCTGCTACTTTGGAGGTGCTCTAACACAGTCGTCTAGCCGTTCTCTCGCTGTATCCCATCCCTTGTCAGGTGCCATTGTAACAAGATAAACAATACCATTTGCTCTTCACCTGTGGTTTTAACATTGTGGATGTGTGTATAACCAGTACTGTATATTGTCAATATATATACAGTAAACCCCCAGTTTTATGCAGACCAGGAGTCACGGCTTCAGTCACACACAGATTTTTTTTGAGAACCGAAATGATGATGATGATGATGATGATGCTGTAGTCAACCTTTTTCGTTTTTCGAGTCCCACACCAGTGTTAAGCCCCCGCGCTCCAAGCGCGATTTCTCCGCAGTGCACTCCAAGAGATCTTTCCAACGAACCTCTGATTTTCAGAGGTTTGTCTTTTTAGCCTGAGTAGATCAGGGGTTATTCCCTCGCCACGGTGTCCCAACACTTTTTGTCCAGCGACCTTCCGAGTTGCATATCACAGCGAGGAATTTCAAGTCAAGTCAAGTAAAATAGATTTTATTGTCAATTTAAATTTGAAGGGGCAAATACGGGTTTACCTTTATATTTTATTTAAGGGTAATGCATTAAACTGAGTCTAAAATGAAATTAAAGTGTTTGGGGGCATATTTAGGGCTTTTTTTTTTTTTGTACCAAAAC
>JBBJLR010000040.1:8952001-8965090 GCA_037577145.1 Brachypetersius gabonensis | reverse complement strand
ACGCTGCTCGCATGAAAACCGCTTCACTGTTCTCAGTTATAGTAACGTGCATTTTTTTGTCAGTAACGGTAACGGCGTTGTAACGGCGGTGTAACGGGGTAAACAGTAATTCGTTAGATCACTCGTTACTAAAAAAGTATCACCGTTAGTAACGCCGTTTACTTATAGCGCCGTTATTCCCATCACTGGTTAAGAGCAGCAAAACAATAGATTAAACGCTATAAAACACAACAAGATAAAAGTTAATACAGAAAATATTTTAAAGACTGATACAGAAAATATAAATCTAGACATGTATATGTGTATATATGTGTATATGTATGTAGTGGAAATATATATGTATGTATATATATTTGTATGTATGAACACAGTGGCTAAATACATAGTGGAGTACATACCTGTAAATAAGGGCCTCTAGACATTAATGGACATGCAGAGTGTGAATGTAAAGCTAGCAGAAAGTTTTTCTGTCAGAGCTGTTTTGGTATTTATAGTCTTGTTTGAGTTTTTTTTCTGCATTCATTATGCGTGTGATAAAGCGAGTGCTATTTGTTAGTGCTATGCTGGTACACCTTGCCTGATTTGGTACTGGTCACTTTATTTGTAATGGAAAAACGGGACAGTATGTATCCTTGAGCCAGTGGAAAAGCCCTATAACAAACAACAAACCAAATCAACAAACCTGGTCCATGGGTTGATGTGTCAATCCTTGTTGTGATGTCCTTACACTACCCCACAATACTCATCCCTTTCGAGATTGTTCTAGAATGTCCTCTCCATTGCCATTGTTTTATAATGCTGTCCACCCATTCACACAGCTGTTGAATGTAGAACAAATTCACGCTGTTCTAGAATGTCCCCTGCTATTTTAGAATGTTCTCCTATGTTCTAGATTTTATCCCATTCCACCCGTTTTAAAATTTTGTCTTCCTTTCTCACTGTTTTAGATATTTTCACTGTAAAAGCTATTTAGCCTTTAGGGGTGTAAAATCTAAAGTGTGCAGTGAATGCATTACTGGTGTCCATTAGGGGGCAGCTGGTGCTCTAGTGGTTATGGAGTTGCCCCCATTATTAAAAGGATGTGGATTCGAAACCCAGTGGCACCACTGAGGTACCGTCCCCACACACTGCTCCCCAGGTGCTGCGTCACTGTCTGGGTTAAATGTAGAGAAGAAGTTTAGACTGTTCTCATTGTGTGCTGGGCTGTGGTGTGTTTAATAAAAATGGTCACTTTACAGCTTTACAGTTGCAGCAGCAACCCCTCACCCCCCACTACAGGGCCCAGCATGCCTTGCCTTTGCCTTGTCTGAACTGCTGCTCAGTCTGCACTGGCTTGATAAATACCAGGCTATATTTATGCCTTATTGTGAATAGATGAATGCACTATGAGGAATCTCACTGGAGACAAATGTCCAGCTAAGACAAGGATACTAATACCAAAACTAATGAGCAATAGACACTCTTGACATCCTCAGAACTGCTCTGTGGATAAAGTTAGAAAGACCTAACGGGTGTGTAAGCTCATATTATTACATGTATTCACTAATTACATGTATTCACTAAACTAATAAACTTAAAGTACCTTTCCATTGCTCCTTGAAGATCCGGGTTGTGTCCGTAAAGGAGAGACTCAGTACGCTTAGTCAGTAAATGTTGTAAAAAATTTATACTGTTGTAAAAAAAGGACTCTTCCAGAAAGCTCCCCAAGACAATTAGATCATGATTGACCCGTGACTAATGCTGACCATGTTGACCAACAGGAAGATCACACTGTCTTGCCATCTTTCTCACAAGACTCGCACACACGCATAAACACACAGAGTAGGTCTGTTTGCCCAAGAAGACGCAACTTAAGCATGTAGACAATCCTGTTTGGGTTTTGTGGATATTCTCCCTTTGCAGAAGGAGCACTGGGCAAGTGATCCAGTCCGATAACTGCTGTCAGCAGACTCCATTTTGAGGTGCATTTATGTGAGGTTTTTCATTCATGTTGTTGACAATGTGAAGCTCGGGACTTCCTCATATTGTTTAGAGAAAGAGGTGTTGTTGTGCACAGGATGTTCATCTGAAGAGTCAAAATCAAGACCAAACCAAGACGCTGTTGGCTCTGACGGCTGATTCCAGTGCTATTTTTGACTCTACAGCCCAGTTCATATCAGCATCAATAGTGACTTAACTCTTTATCCATTATCTTTTCTCCATCATTTCTGCATTAGTATATACACTGTGTTTTCAAATCATTTCTGTAGCAGCTTAGTCCACACCAGGATCTAGTGTGTGTATGCTAGAGGAGGAAGTGCAACAGTCCAGTGATCTGAACCTGGCAAACTGGCTGTGATACTCACATAATTATAGAACAACAAGCAGTTTTGAACGTCAATAATTCTGGACAAAAATCAGTAATGATGGTTATTATTGTTATTTTAGCATTTAAAAGCACAAGTATGTTAGAGTAACATTCAGTTTCCAACAAACGACGAAGCCCAAGGCTTTTTTACACAGTTTGCACTTTACAGATATATTTCAACAGAAAATATACAACTTTAGCAGGAATGCTTGGAGCTCCGAGGTAAACATCTTTACCCCTCCATGCACAGTTTCAGCTGTGAGTCAGTGACAAACTTTTTTTGCAGTGTTAATTTCACCATCTTTACCGCTTGATCCATTTTTCACTTTTTCCTCACCTCCAAAAAAGCCTATTAAAGCTTCAGCATGTTAAAAATACAGTCTTCATAAGAATACAATCATTCATGAGAATACAATCATTCATAAGAATCGTCTTAATGTCAAAGTCAAAGTGAACTTTATCGTCAGTTAGACCACATGAGTGCACAACTGCGTTTCTCCAGGCGAACATTAACATAAAAGGCAAATGCATGTAGGACAGCAACAGGTAGACATATATGCCCTATAGACAAATGAAGATGGCACCGTTTTTACAGTGGTTGCATTATTGCACAATACATGTGAACTTGACACTGGTGAGTAGTGAGAAAGTGCTCAATAAATATTGAATTATTGTACAAAAATAGCAGCATTTCAGAGGGTGTGAGTCCTTAATAAATAGGTTCAGACAGTCTGTGTGTGTTCAGGGGCTGTATTGTGTATTGTCAGCATTTTCATTCCTTTTAAAATACTCCCATGCTCCACATGTCTTTTCCCTTATTGATCATTTGACCCAGCCAAGGAGGAGGTTGTTAATGGTTAAGTAGGTTATTCAAGTGTGCTAGAAGAAGGCAAAGTCCAAAAATGTGCACAGGGTGTGGGTTCGCCAGGACTGGTATTGGGAACCCCGGTTTAAAAAAACATCTGCACTGTTTTTGCAGATCTCCTCTGGAAAGCCTGAAGCAGGAACTGAGTAGGGCTTTTGCTGTAATCATAGATAAGCTTAGTTTCAGGTTACCTGAAAAGACTTCCTTCATGTGTGAGGGATTTGTTTATCCCTCGGGTAGCTGTGATATGGAGAATATAGTTCTATAGTGGCTAGCTAAACAGGAAGAAGGTTCAGCCTACCTGAACTAGAGAGCGATGAGAATGTGAAACCACAGGGCAACCACAGAGTAAGAGCCGTGTGCAGAGACCTCAGAACTTATGCATGCTCCACACACACACACACACACACACATACACACACATGCACACACACACACATACGTACACATACATTCAAACAAGGGCACACACACATATGCACATTTACATACATACACACACACACAAATTGTGTAGAATGTGCCCCTGCTTTTTTTGTGTAGAATGTGCCCTGGCCTTTGTTCATTGCTGACCTTAACCAGTTTTGTGTTTATTCACATACAGATATATTTACACTAAACTAGAAAAAGAACTTCAGAGAAACCTTACAGTCACTCAGGTTTGCGTAGGCTAGGTTAGCGTAGGCTAAACTTCTGTGGAACTGATCAGTGATCAACCTGTAGACATACAGTTTGTCTCTCAGCTTTCTGTCACGCTTGTAAATAGCATGGTCCTGGGTCAGACCAGGTCAGCTCTCCAGTGCCACGAGACAGGGCAATGAAGGTCTGTAGCAGCTTTATCTCTTCCTCAAATTGACTTTTTTTACTGCAGTTTCACTTCCAGATCATTAATATTTTTACCATATACTCTAGGATTTAGACTGCTTAGTCTGACAACATTATAAAGATTTGATGAAGATAATACAGCACTGTAAAGGGGTTACAGTAATGAGAATTTAGTCAGTTTCAGTTAGTTCCTGTTGGCTTATAATTATTCAACCAGCCATCACACCAAAGCCTGTGGTGAAACTTCTAAGTCTCCATTCTCTCAGAACTACTGAGTATGGGCATAATCAAACAGAGCAGAATATTGATGACTACCTTCAAGAAGTTACAATTAAAAATGTCTTTAGGAAATAGAACCACTGAGCATAACCGTAAAGGCATCATTCCATTTCTTGGTAATCCACAACGTGCAGGAACATTAATTGAAGTACCAAGGGCTACAGTGGTTGAATCATACTTACTGATATCCTATTAGTGTTGAATGACTACTCATTCATGTGGATTCCCAACTATGACACAGCTCAAGACGCCACACTGTCTCCGAGGCTAGCAGTCATAGGCTACTTATTGCCACAATAGACATTGATTAGTGGGTCATAGCATCAGATTCCAGGACTCCTCTCCATAGGATTTAAAAGAGCTCTTTTGAGAACTGGTCTGGTTCTCAGTTGGACAGTTTTTCATTTGAAATCTGGTAGTTAATTGTGATTAGTCAGTTCTTATGTGCTCAGGTTTGACACCCCCAGTAGTGCTTTTTGCTATATATATTTTTGCTATATAAGTGGACAGAATAGAAACCGCAGGATTGCGTATCAGAGGGATCAAATTTGAGCCAGTTCCTAAAAAAGTCTGGCCTGAAATAAATCACACTCCCATTGTGTCGTGCTTTTCATCTTGAGATCTACAAATAACATGTTAGGCGAAGTTAAATCTTTTATTTCATAGAGATTAGTCATTTTAAAGAAAAATATATCGAATTGGTATTAGTATTGAAAGTGTTCCATATTGGTATCAGAAAAGAAGAAGTGATATCGTACCATTGCAGATCCTATAATAGCGGCAGTGTTATCTTACAAATCGTCGCTGTTGGCCGGAAACCTCGTATGTCCAAAATGGCTATTTTCAGGAAACTGAAAAAATTATTTAAATTCTAAAGAAATGAATACCGTGTCATCAAAATTGGTATAACATCTTAAGATATGATTATATAACTGTGTGTAAGGTTGTATTGCCGATATTTTTATGCCTTTCTTAAACGAATTTACGTGGATTTTGACCGGCAAAAATGGAGATAGGAGTTCGTGTCATTATTGATTTTAGTGGTTGCATTGCGTCTAGACAGAGCCTCTGTACATTACTGTACATGTATCGAGATCAATTAACAGACTACAACACTTTATTAAAGCCTACAACTTGTCTAACATGGTATATTAGCCTTTGTTCACTCAAAAATTGGACCAATGAACTGACAAATGCCAGAAGCCTGATGGTTATAAGAGGGAAATTTAACCTGCAAACTTATCGTTTACTTGCACTCCTCCTCTGCATCAAGAACAATTCAGTCAAAATACTTTTCTTTAAAAACTTTTAAAAACATATTCAGTTGTGTTGTCGCTATACTTTACTTCCAAGGAGATCATTTTGAAACACAGCATCACTAAATGTCTTCTTCTAGCTACTAACTGGCTCAATAGCGCCATCTTCCTGAAAGGAGTAAAAAACAGCAGCTAGTCTTAACTGAATACAACAATGAATATATTTTTTTATTATTATAGTAAATAAAATATTAAATATAAAATTCACTTTATAATACACATCTTAAGTAGTGTACAGGTATGAGACTGTACATAAACTCAGGCTAAATAATGATGGATGGGGGTGGAGTTACAAGGGTTTGGCGACAACTGTAGTGTCCAATGGAGGTAAGAGATTTAACCCCAAGCTATTTTCAACACTTTTTATTGGTTATAATTTCAAAATTTTACAGACCCGTGTGGAGCCTGACTAATAGTATCGATTCATGAAAAAAACCAACAAAGACCAAAAGTGGAGTTATGAGGTTTCCGCCCGACAGCGACGAAATATTCTGTTTGTTAGGCTAGCTTAGCACATTGGAAAAAACAAATAAGACGCGCCACGTAGCTTTTGCAGAGGATACTTTGCATATATTTTTCACAGCATGTTGAAATTAAATGAGCAGAAGTAAATGAAAGGTGTGCATATATTTCTGTGATAAAAAATCATTACAGTACACTTTTACTAGCGTGTTGTGGATGTCATCAGTGCTGAAAGTGCTTGAAGAACATTGGCATAAAACATTGTTTTATTAGAAACAGAGTATAATTTGTCCTGTTTAACCAGATTATGTGCATTGCGGTGTGTGTAGTGTTCATTAAAAATAATTACATGCTTGGATAATATTTCCTCTGAAGTCGTCTGGCAGTGCTGAAGAGTACATTTTTACTGTGCCTCTAACATAACATCATAAACATGTCTTAAAGTCTGATTAAGTTTGTCAAATCTTCCATCCCTGAGTCATATATGTATTGAATGCAATCTGAACTTAAATATTGAATGTAATGGATTCCATTGAGTCTAGCACTAACTCTATACCTGACCTTAACCTGAACTTGAACCCAGAACCTACACCAGACCCAACTAATCTTACAATGATAATGACTGTGTAATGTATGAACCAGATAGGGTACTGTCTGAAATATTCTAACAGTTTAAGGCTTTACATTGTAAATATACACAGCATTTTTACAGGGTTGGCTGAAAATATTTGTAGAAAAATATAGAATAATGTAAAATTTTTATACCATGCACTCCGCTGGTTTTTACATCACACATTTCAGATGACCAGTTTGGCAAGTGTGGTTTTGGGGTCACTTCTCTATGGTTAGCGAAAAATTGTATGTTCACCAAACGATAAACGGAACCGCCTTCAAATTGTCAATCCTTATATATTGGATATTAGGTTTTGCAGAGCTCTGTGAAACATGTCCGTTGTATTCCCTCTAAAAGTGGTGTCCTGAAATGCCCCTCTATAGCATGTTGCTCTTTTAAGGGTGCACAGCTTTTTGCCTGCAGTTTAAAAGACATTTGATGTTGAAAGGACACTCCTGCTCCTGAAGTGATCTGAGAATAACGGCAGCCCCGTGTTCTGCCTCGAGAACATCTGCTGTGCTTTTGGAGGACCTCCATGCGAGTCCCATTAACTCGTTTCTGCGCTTGCCACCCGAGCTGCGTAAAACAAATGGTCTCAATCGCTTCCCCCATTCATAAGTGATGAATGAAAACGTCGTGGCTGAACGCAGAAGGGCAGCGACTGAAATAATGCGCTCAGCAGGGAACCACTAGCCTAAAGAGAATAATCATTAAATAACGATCTGTGAGCATTAAACAGAGGCCCTCGAGCCGCCACAGTGCTCTAGAGAACCTGCACGCTGCGCTGTTTACACTACAAATGCGGTTGAGTTACACCATGTACAGTAAAGAGGGCCTGACTGCCAGTAACTCTAGTCACTTACCAACAAAAGCATCATTTCCTGAAAGCTCCTCCCCTCCTCCCCCTCTCGCCTCCCCTCCCCTCCCTACCACCTTCGGCACTGAGGAACTAAACCACAATCAATATGACTGAATATGCAAGGCAAATACCTGTCACTCCTCCTTTAGTAAAAGAAGGAAAAGTTTACCAGGAGGCACAGCAGTAGGAAGGGCAGAACCAGCCCGGTTCCTACCTGTTGTGTGTGTGTGTGTGTGTGTCTGTGTGTAAGTGATTTGAGTGCCTGCGTGTATGTTTGCGCGTGATAGATTTGTGGAACAGGACTGTGGAAGTGCAGCGTCGGCCGCCCTCTCCCCCCCTCGTTCCCTCTCTATCTTTGCGTCCCTCTCTTTGTTTTTTTTTCCTTTTGCTCCCTCGCTCCTCTGGAATGCCGCAGCCGTGAAGTTGCCGGCGTCTTGCTCTCCAGCGCATGGATGGATCTGTTGTTTTCTGGAGGTGAACAGAGTTCCTGGAGGAGCATTGGACTCATGTCGCTCATGCAATTCTGGACTAAATTTTATGCAGACCTGGGACGTCCACTGCCCAAGGTAGATGTCCAGTTGTTTTTCTGTTTTTTCTTCTATTTTTTTCTCAACTGTAACTCAGATGGATCCGGTTCTTAGCTCTTACTTCGAAGGCACTCAGTTCTCAGGAGTTTTTAAAATGCTCTTTCAAAGACATTTGCCCATGTAAACTGTTTGTACTAACAGTTGGTGAATGAACATGCTATTATTTTTAAGTCGCCTTCCCATGTTGTTCAGGGAAGTGGCTGGCAACGTGCCGGCCGCTCTAGTTTCTCTCCATGTATTTTTTTTTCTTCTTTTGCTGTTATTTCCTTGAAGTGATACAAGCAAATACTTCCTTGTCAACACGTTCTCGCATCTAGCATGCATCTCCCTTTTCTCCTGAAATACTTTTAAATAAAGAACTCTTCTTCATTGTATCCAATAATCGAAAGGATTATCGGAAGGATTTTCTTTAAAGGCTTGTTCATTATGATTCAAATGCAGCTCTATTGATTCTCATGTCTATGCATGTGCTAATCATGACGAATTGCGATCCAGTGAAGAGCTGGGTTCCAGTAAGAGGTGGACGCAGGCTGTTCCTGGAGTCTGCGCAGTGTGTGATTTGAATCTGAAATCCATGTCTTTTGCATGGCGACCTTTTGCATTAGCCAGCGTTAATGCGACAGTTCTCATGCAAAAGTGTTTTGTTTTGTCTGCACGCTCAGACATCGCTATTGAACTTGGTAAATTGCGGCATAATGAACTTTTCCTTTTTTGACCCTCTTCTGGTAAAATTGCATTGATTGAGCTGAGCCTATGTGCATATGGAGACCTACTCAGCATTATAACACTGGGTATTTCCTCTCTTATGCTCCTCTGGTCTTTGGAGGACAAAGTGTCTGAATATAAGGGATTCTCCAGAAGCAGAAAAAACTGAGCAATTGCAGCCTGTCAAATGCTGGGCGAACAGGTCTATTTTAGGCCTGAAACTGAGGCAGTACGCGTGCCTTACTGGAAAAGAGTGATGTAAGGCTATGTGAGGAGCACATGCACTTAGACACCTGTGGTCAGGCGGCACAACAGGCGCCACACGAAAAAGATGCTTTTCTTTATTCTCTTTGTTTTAAATATCCGTCTACGTTTTGTTACTCATTGTCTTCTGCCATTCACTGGCTGTCATTGTATCTCACGTTTTAAAAAAACATGAGATATATATGCCTTTATAAAGGCTTGTTCTGACAAGCGTCGGGCGTCATGAAGTCTCCTTTCGTCCATTTTGATGGCTTTTTGGTTCAGCCGGTCCTACGACAGCTGACACTTGTTGGTATGAGCCTTTATTAATGTCTCTGTAAGTTCATGTCAGTTGCCATAAAGCTTATATAGGTGTCATATAGCTTTATGAACCTGTCCTTCAGTAAAGTGTTATAGATCGCTGGAGGAACCTGATCAACCAGTCGGAGCACATGACTTACAGCACACCGTCTTTTCCTTCTTATTTTCTTCCCTTATCTTTTTCTTTATTCTTCTGTCACTTTCTCTCTTCCTTTCTGTCTTCTTTTTCTATTCTTTATTCTTCCTCTTCGTTTTTCTCTTTCTTTCTTTCCCTCCTTTACTTTTTACATTGCTTCTTCTTTTTTTGCTTTATTGCTTTATTTTTTCTTTCCAAATGTCATGTACTTTGCCTTTCATTTTCTTTCTGTTGCTCTTTCTGTGATGTTTTTCTTTGCCTTTCATTTTCTCTCTTTCATTCTATCTCTTGAATATTCTGTTGTGTCACTTTTTGTCAGGCGCTCTGGGTTTTTTTCCCTGCTTTTTCTCTCTCGTTCTTTTTTTTGTATCTAAGATGCTTGTTTTTCATTGTTTCTGTCATCTAACGCATTTTTTCTGTCGTTCTTTCTCCTGCCCTGTCCCTTCAAAGCTCTTTTGAGGTTGGCCGTGTGAGCTCTCCTGCCAGAATAAGCGCAATAAGATGTATCAGGAAGCTGTGCGGGTGTCAGCGAGGTGATAAGGCTGTTAGTGGCCCCCTGTTTTCCCGTCAGTGTTTGTGCGAAGGGTTCAGTCAGTGTCAGGCACTGAGGTGTAACCTGACACATTGTTGTAATGGTGAGGCTTTATTTCACAGGAGGATCAGCGTCAGCCGTTTTGTTGACGTGGAGAACATCAGAACCCCCCAGCACAGATGCACACACTTACACACGCACACACACACACACACACACACGCAACTACCTTTACTCATCTTCCTGCTGACTAGAAGAGCGGATGCGTTCACGCTTTTGTTCAGGTGTGCCATTTTTCCCTTAGTGTTCACAGCTCAGGTGGGCTTACGGTAACAGAAACCACCCGGGTGGTCCCTACGCACAGCCCAGCGTCTCTTTGCCCCCACTGCACACACAGACACGGCTTCCTCTCCCGCACAGCAGCAGAGCTGTGCCTCGCCGAGAGCCAATGGCAGGTCATGTGCGAGTTGCCGCCGTGGGTCCTTGGCTGTTGAAGTGTTTGTGCTTTTGGTGCATGCTGGCCTTTGGAAAACTTCCTTCTCTGTTTCTTTCCTTCCCTCACTCGGTCCCAAGGCAAACAGAGACATCCTAGCAGGTTTTAGAACAGGGTTACAGCGGGGCACCACATCCAAGACATGAAAGGACAAAATCACGTGTGTTTTTTTTCCCTGTGGGTTTAAAGCCGCGCCGCAGTCAGCAGGGAGCGGGTCATAGAGGTCAAGAGAAACGTGGATCTGATTGACCGCAGTCCAGACGAAAGGATTTCATTCCTCCTGAATATTCCTTGCTTTTAACCTTTAGAAGCTGCAGTGATCAACAGTGAAAACACTGGTGGAGCTTCACAAGAGTTATTTATCCCTCATAGCTTATTGAGACATGCAGAGAAAAGTGGTCAGAAAAGGAGAAGCTGGACTTTAAACCAGTACCACATATAAAGGTGGAGTTGCTTATATTATATTTTTTATTACTTCAAATTGTTTTTTTTATTTGATTGATTACAGAACTGCATTTAAATAATTACATGAACATTCAGTGAAATAACATTACCACTCTTCTCGAGCTCTTCTTTGAGTTAAAAAGTCTGAAAGAACACAATTTTTCATGTTTTTTCATTTTAACATAAAGTTTTCAAAACTCTAACATGGAAATGCTTTGCCAAGTCAAATGAAGAAATACTGGAGATTCTGCACTTTTTCTTGGCTATTCAAATTTGTCTTAAGAGTCTTATGATACTTCCTTAGGAAATGCTAAAAACCTAGTGATTATATAATAGTAGGGACATCTATATAGTTAGAACTAGTGATGAATGCAAAACTGAAGCATTTACGCTAGAGCTGTCGGTAAATATTCACCTATTGGTCAGAGACACATGGACCAATACAGTACTGAATAAATGCTTAATGCTGAGCAACTGAAACCGCTTCCTTCAGTTTCAGGAAAATCCAGGTCAGAGCACTATTCGCTGCTACAACATGATAAAAGGTGTCATCAAAATCATAAAGTTTTGTTCATGTGGCGCACCACTCGTGCCATGTGTCGGAATGGAAAGGCCACTTCAGTTACATGGAAAAGGTTAATTGCGAGACTTGATAGCTTGAAAAGTCAGTGAGAATTTCTTTTAGTTAAAACATCCTGATATGTTTGCCCCCTCTATTCTGAACAGATCTTTCAAATTACAAGATCACATAAAGACTACATGTCCATAGAGCTGTGCTTTATTACAGAGGCATTCTCACTTATCTTAATAGTCTCTATACAGACAGTTGGCAGTAAAGTTTGAAGTGCATACTCAGGCTAATTGCATTTCTCGCTAGTAGATCATGTTTACCTTTTTTTTAAAGGCTTAATCACGGCCAGCATTTTATTTGTTCCGGTCGTGTGAGAGATTTCTGTTTATTGCCCACATATGAACAGCCAGACTTGGTCTTGTGTTTGGTAAAGCTGGGTGTGTGTAATAGTTTCTTCTTGTTTTGATTCACCATAAAAACAGAACTAACAGGAATGAATTCTAACTGTGTTCAGAATAAGCCGCATTTCCTGGTTCTGGAATACTGGGGGATTCCCTGTGTGCTGGCTCAGCGGCACAGTGGCGCAGGAATGGCTGGCTGTTCCGGGAAACCTCAGCTTGGCTCCATCCCTGCGGTCAGATTGAGAAGAAGCCATGCAAGATCAGGAACTACTGAGTTAAAGAATTGCCTGTGAGCTGGTGCAATATTCTGGTCCTCATTTCCTTATCACGAGGCTTAACATGGTTGTTATCATAGCTGCGTTCAGTCTGTCAGGTCGAGCCACTTCTCCTCGCTCCTGGAACTTTGTTTAAGGGCACTTTGGTAAATATAATGTTCAATTCTAGGCATAACTCTAGTGTGGGAACCTTTATCACAATAGAATGCCTCCTTCACGATTTCCTATCATGTCTTTTAACTAAAAACCCACCATGGTGATGGTCTTAACTAGGTCTTTCTGATCACTCTTAAAGATCCTGAGAGTACTACAAAAAAAGAGAAAGAAAAACTAAATTTGTACACAGTCTCTATCTTGTACTGTAAAAAATGCTGCGTCAGTATTTCGGATGTGTTTTTAGTGCCGGTCAACGAGGAAAACACTGCTGCTGATTGTATCATGTCCCCGATGGATTGTGAAAAAGGAGCTCTATATATGGGCAAATGTGGTTTTGAGCACATTGCTGGGAAACTCAGAGTGCTTGTTTAAGCAGTGGCTGACTGGAGAATATGAAGTGGAAGAGGAACATGTAGTGAAAGCACAGAAGGACTTATTAGACCACGTGCCATATTAGCTCAATTTGACCCAACAGAAGAAATAAGTATAGCATAATTTAGGCAGCTACCAAAGACGACCCTTTTACTGTCAAACCTGCGTCTGTAGCTGTGATGGTTCAGACCATATAGAGGCAGTAAATCAGGGGATGGTGGTGGTCTAGTGGTAGGATACTTGCCTCCGGACCAAAAGGTCACAGGTTCGAATCCTACCTCCAGCAC
>JBBJLR010000040.1:8914443-8930013 GCA_037577145.1 Brachypetersius gabonensis | reverse complement strand
AGCAGAGGAGCATGCCGCAGAATTTTCACAGAGACTTTTCTGCTCTTTTCTCCCAGCCTCTGCAGCTGCCCAGCCTGGCCAGCCTGGCTCCTCCTTACGCTGATCCCATAACATTCACCATCTCCCCTCTGCCCTCCTACCCCTCCCTCCCTTCGCTGCCAAACCCAACAGAGGGCCTTGACCTGAGGCCACGCAGCCCTTCACCTCTTTCCCCAGACAGCACACAGACCGGCCTGGGAGCCGTGGAGGACTTCGTCCTGGGGCCTTTCCCTCCGGGACAGCAGCAGGACAGCCAGCAGGACTTCATCGACTTTCTCAACTCAATCTCAGAAATATCCTCCTGCCACTCTGACTTGCCCTCCACTACTTCAGATACTTTGCCCACAGCCCAGCAGCAAGCCTCAGCGAGCCTCTTCTCCACCTCCACCCTCCCACCATCGTCCTCCTCCTCGTCTCTTTTCTCATCTTCACTCACGCCGTCCTCGTCTTCCTCATCACTGTCGCTCTTTTCCTCGCTCTCGCCTCCAGACCAGCACTCCCTCACGCTGCCCAGCACTAACTGCTCCAGCGCCAACTGCCCCAGCGACACGGGCATCAACGCCAAAGAGGTGCTGAACAGTATGTTCCGCGACTCAGACGGCCGCCAGTCTGTCATTCACTTTGGGCTGCCTAAGTGAGACCGTCTGGCCTGCTGGCACCGTAATCCAGCTCAATCAGTTTAGTGTCTTGTCATTGCTTGCCCTGGCCTCCAGCTGCCAGTGACCACCAACCCGCCTCTGAGAAATCTACCTTTCTGCAAAGTTTAGCTTCAACCAGAAAGAAGCTCTCCCAGACTGGATCCGGCTGCTGTTTTTGTGGATCCAAAACCTTGTTCAGATAAGAAATACATTTAAGCAATTGATTTAAGAATAAGTTCAAGATCACATTTTCTACATCAGAGAAGAAGTAGCTAGATAACATAGAAAAAGTGAGTGTGTCCGGCGCTCTTTACTGAATTAAAAGGTCTTCATCATAGCATGGCTTTAGACATAAAATCCGCCCAGCCCTAAACACTGTTTAATAAATGCTCAGCTCGAAACATGTGGAGAGATTTCTTGTTGGTAGCTATGCTACTGATTGGGCTTGTTCATTTCATGGAGGGTGCCTCACATTTTCTTCATTTCTTACTTACTTCATTGATCACCTTTAACATTTGTGTTTAGTATTTAAAGACACATACATGTGTATGATTACTTTAAGGAGAGTCTAAAATCGGGACCCCAAACGGCCTGTGGGAGCTGAACTTTGCACAAAGACAGTTGGTGTTCACTTCTCTGGAATAAGCTCCGCCATGACTGGACAGGAAAGACCCTCAGCTAAATCCCCATCCCATATAATCCTTGTTCACTCAAATTAGCTGTTAAAATGACACTTTTGGTCATTTTAACTTTATAAAAATGACTAGAAGTTTTAAAGTTCAGTAGTCAAACAGACAGTCAGCATTTACTGAGTCATCCTGCCCCCTTCTGGTGTGTCAGTGTCTCACAGCTTCGTCCTTGATTGAAACTCATGAGTAATGGTGAAACCAAAACTGGAAAGAGAGCCCCACCCTCAGAACACCTAAATTTCTGTTCCGTATCAGTTTCACACCTTCCTCTGACAAACGTCTCCCACAAATCTGGAGAGCAGGTAAACAGACTACTCATCAAACGGTGCCTTTGGAACATACTAGGGAATGTAGACTCTTGTACAGTATATATTTGTATACAACACGTTGGCATTTATTTATTGTTTTTATTTATCTAGCCTCGTACTCATGGATGGACTGAGTATCCGTGGATGAGCTTTTCTTATGCAATGGAGCGGTCGGTGGAATCGATGCAGTAGTGATTTGTGTGCAATGTTACCGAATGTTCGCGGCTTTCGCTTTTAATCATCTTAAAAATGTGATTCCGTGCTCTTGTAATATTTTACGCTCTCAGGAAATGCAAAAAGGAAAAAAAAAAAACAACCATGTTAACCCCTCCAATATGAACAATCTTGTTTAGCTTACGAGTTTAAAGTTCAATGCACTGTGTGTTCAATGCACATACTGGAGGTCGTAGAGTCACGTCCAAGTACAAAGAACAGTGAAAAGTACCAGGACTGGAAGACTTGAGTTGGGATGTACAGGATGTTCATTTTCTATAGTCGGTGTAAAGAGACAGTCTGTCTCATGTTTATGTTTATAATGATTTATCACCTTAATTTATGTAAAAAAAAAATATATATATATCATTTTCCATACTGTATATTGTCCAAATTGCGCACGAGAAAAGGAAAAAGAAACCAAACATGAAATTCCTTGAAAACCAATTGAAAGGAATTAACCAATTACCTGAAAACATGTAATTTTGCACCATGGTGTTGCACTGTTCCGTGCTGCTGCGCGAGGTTTATGACTTCTTTACGTTCTTCTTTAATTTATGGAACTCAAATTTGTACTTGAAGCCCCGGTCAGAAATCAGCAGTGGCTGTCCCAGGACCTGCAGCCAGTTTGCTGACATGAGCACATCATACAGTCGTGTGCAAAAGTAATAATGTAACAATAAGTGCACATTAGTTTTAATCATCCACTGTCAGAGCCGTCCTGCAAAAGTGTTCATTAATCAACAACCTGAACCCAACCTTTTAGTCCACTAAATTTTGCAGCAAAATATGCTCTGCTGAGAATATGTTAACTTAGAAAATAAACATGTAATATCAGGTGTACAGATGTGTACATTTCAGGGGGTGAATGGGGATGTAAACTTTTGCAAACGACTGTATCTGTTGAATTACCAATTCGCCACATTTGATTCCTGTTTGGGGTTTTTAAGAGTCAACTATTCCTTCACAGAGCACCTGACCACACACTGTTATCTCAGGAAAAAAGCCGTATAGAGTTTGGTTGATGTTCTGTGTTATTTGTCTGTTTGTTTGTTTGTTTTTTCCTAAAATCTAACATCCACACACAGTATGCAGATCTTATTTGTGTGCTGAAAGCGGCTTTACGTGTAGAATGCTGCACGTATCAGAGTTGCTCATTAACTTAGCAGTGTGTCTGCTGTCTTCAGGCATAACTATTATTTATTAAATACAGACAACACTGTTCCTTTTTTTCTCCAATAAATACTTTTCTATGCCAAAAGAAATGCTGACAAATCGTGGACACATGTTGTGCAATGAATATGTAGGTTTTACCGCTCACAGAAGATGGTATCTACACACACATGCAGGCCTATCCCATTTTTCTCATTGTCACCTTGATGACCAGACAGCCAGCCTAGCACTTAGCAGAATACTGAAAAATACTCATGTGTTTGGGGTTTTTTTTATTTTAATTATTATTATTTATTTTTTGATGTTCAGATGCATCTTGTCAACACTGCATGTATTAACACAATCGGGATGTAATAATAATAAAACTGCAGTTAGGGTGTTTTTTTAAACTGTTAAATTGGGTGTAATCTTGTAATCTTTCATTCAACCATTGGCCATATGGGACCCAAAATACAACCTATACAATATATATATATATATATAGGCCTTTAAAAGTGTCTGACAGTGAGCCTGTGTGGTGATCTAACAGCAACAGTAGGAGGTTTCTGCCGTCCTTCATCCTGAATGTACAAACAGAAACCACGTCCCGACAGCACGTTTCTCAAGGCTGTGGTTATTCTTGGTGATTCCTGATCTGGGCTTTAACATCAGATGAAGTGAGTCTATAATGCACTCTAATGATCCTCCAACCACAGCCGAGACTCTGTGATGTACACAACTAACCCAGTGAACTTCTGTTGGACTAATTTGCACTAAACGTGGACGACGTTGCTTTTTGATGGAGATTTGATAGAGACGTTTCACACTTGTGCTCTAGTCCCTTTAAAGAGAGCGTTAAGCCTCTTTTGTTGCCTTGTCTCTTGCGTTTCTGTCACGTTCTAGTAATTTATTGCTTGCTCAAAGAGTCAAAACATGCTACTGAACTGATGTGTGTTGAAATATCTTTGTTTTCTGTTAAACTGGGGCCTGCTTTTGTATCCTGGAGGTCGCTTCGCTCTGTGTATTTATGATTTAGATTGAAATGTATATATTGTAAAAAAAAAAAAAATCAAATCGTGCCTTTCAACTATTTCTTAAAGAACTTTTCTATGTGTACCAGAGAGAATGTACGCAGTGCAATCTTGGTTATTAACAAAGCACCAAATAAAAATAAAATGTTCAAATATCTGCAGTGTGGACTGATACTTTTTACTTCAGAGGTAACTTTTACTTTTTAATTAAACAATCCCATCCAGCTTTAGGTAATCGTGTGACTGACCTTTGTCATTCAAACTAACCTTTACTTTCTGCTGGATGTCTGTTGTTATTCTAATGTTATTTACTGGTAAGATAAATCAGTTAAATCAAAAAGAAAACAGTATGTGTGTGTGTTTATATATATATATATCATTTTGGAGAACAATATTTCATAGCTTTTATTTACATTTGAACAAAAAGTGGCATGTCCCACATTATTCATACTCTTCTCAATAATCAATAGAAAAGCATTTATTGGCTTTTACAGCAATCAAACTCATAATAATTGCTGGTGTGATTTTTTTTTACATCTCCACTGGTGTTTTCCCACAGACTGGGACAGTTTGCAACAGGTATGTATAACGTTGGAAATGCCACTTTTTGTTCAAACGTAAATAAAAGCTGAGAAATATTTTTTTCCATTTTTTCTACATCGTCTTCTAACCTTCTGGGAGACGCCTGTGTCGTTTCCAGTTTAAAAAAAAAATTATATATATATATATATATATATATATATAAACTATATAAACTTTAATCAAGCAAACACGTGTGCAGAAAGAACACTGTCAAATTATGTGTTTTGTTGATTTCCTGTTACCTAGCAACTTGAGTAATTTGATCAGAGGCGGCCACACATTTGCATGTGCCACATATTGCAGTTTCTTTTTTCCAATATATTACGCTACTTTCATTCAGAAGTGAAGTGTTGTTCATGTAGTTTGAGCAAGAGTGCCCAATCTTTCACATACAACTATATACACAAAGGAAATGTGTAGTATTGCCTCAGGACAAAATTAAATGGAGAGATTTCATGCTGTTGTGTTATTAAGAGGTGGAGGGCAGTTTGAAGAGTAATTGATCATGTCCCTGCTGTTGAGGAGGCGGCTGGCTGTGCAGTGAGAGCTGACTGAGAGGAGCTGGAATTCACTTGCTAGTAAACAAGCAGGTTTTTTTTCCCCCCAGATATTAGGAGAACGGAGCCCCACCTTGTAGCTGCTTTTCCCTTCTGTACTCAACCTCCACCCGTCCCAGCCAACACCCAAACGTAACCCTTGGCTCTGCTGTCCGCGTTGGGCAGTGTTTTTGTGAGGAATGACGCTGATGGGGGTCTGTGGGTCTGTACACATTTCTGTGAAGGCTTCTCTCAGTAAAGAGTTTGTAGAAATGACAACAGCTGAATCTTGCTTCTAAACCGCCATCAGCTCAGAGTTGTAACTGAATATCCATGAGAGACACTGTGTTTACACTGAAGGTCTATATATATATATTATACTGTAAATCTCCACTTAAACATGTATGTAATTAAATCAAATATAAAACCAAAGCTATTTGCCATGTTGTCTCTAGTTTGTCACAGAAAACAAAGATGGGGGCAGAATCATTATAGCAAAGGAGGACCAACTCCATATAAAAGTCTATGTCTCTGAATGAGGTGTCATTAAAGTCCCTGTTGATGTAATGGTCAGCCGTCCCAATACTTTTGTCCATAATATATAATATTTTACATGTCATATGGACAAAAGTGAAGGGACGCCGGACCCCGGCGAAAACCAGCCGAGGACTGAGAGACAGAAAAGAACAACAGGGCGCGTGACGAGGGCGTCACATCCCTGTGGCCCCGCCCCCAGCACCTCCCCACTACAGGTAAAGCCTTACCTGCAGGGCCGTGTTTATATAGAGAGAGAGCAACACACTGGAGCACGGGACTGTGTGTGCGAGGTAGGGGCGGTTTACACTTATTATAATGTGTGTTTCTGTGCTGCTGTGTTCTGTGTTTCTCCACCACCACGACAAGTGTGTGTGTGTGTGTGTGTGTGTGTGTGTGTGTGTGTGTGTGTGTGTGTGTGTGTGTGTGTGTGTGTTAGAGAGAGAGAGAGAGAGAGAGAGAGAGAGAGAGAGAGAAGTGATTGAGCTGCAGTGCAGTGATGTTCTCACTGCTGGTTTGCCAGTGGAGCTGTTTGCTTTTATGTTTTTATGAGGGGTTGCTGACTTGGACCTTGTTTCTTCATTACTTATCTTCTTATTTCATGTCCTTAAGAGCCCAAACTTTACACTGTTTAGAGCCATTTTCTTGTTTATATTTTAATGCTTGCGAAAAACTGAAGAAAATTAGCCTGAACTGTAGCATTAGGTTCGTTTTCTTCAGAGTCCACAGCCAGATCTTAAGAACTGTGTTTATACTTAATCTGGACCAGATGGTTGTGGGTTCCCCAGACTTGGTTTAAGATGAAACCTAGACTAAACAGCACTTAAAACATTGCCACTACACTGTAGCCTAGGTCTAGACTAGAACCTAGCCTGTTGAGCTCAGGCATTTGAAGTCAGCACCTGCAGAGCAAACTGTGTGTGTGTTCTGTATGAATAAAGCACTTTCACATCTCTCCCCGCAGCCCGTTGCTTCCAACTGGCCTTTCTGGTTCTGCCACACTTGCTGGTCTGTACTTGATTTTGAGTTTCGCTGGGGTTTCGACATACAGCTCTGCCAAATACCTCGACACTTCTCTCTATCAGTTGTTTGTATGATTATCCAGTATCATCCTGGGCCTTCCTTTGACAGCACAGGCTGTTATATCTGTTATCTCTCTTATCTGTCATTCTCTGTTACACTCAATACTGTGTGGCATAAATAACTGGTCTTGTTTGCTTTCCGTTTGCTTGAAGATGAATAATTTGACAGTATTTGCAAGGCATCTTGGAACTAAGTGACAATCACAGTAATTCTGTGTGGTTTGCAGAAATACTTGAGAAACTTAATTTTTTTTTACAGTGGTGGTGAATGGAACAAGAGCTCATGTCTTCAGCACATATCCAGCCATTTTATTTACACTGTTAACCCACCCACATTTTCTGGCTCTTTTTATGTAATGCTGATGATGGAACACAGTGATACATTTGGGAAGGCAGGAACCATTTCGGGGACTGTTTTGCCTTAGATGACCCCACACGTATCTCTCCACTATGAATGGATTTAATAAACAGGCCAGAAACTTTTCATTAAAGTATTGCAAAACAATAAGCTTTCTCTGCCTGAGCAGGATGACCATTCCTCTCTGTCTGTCATTCAGTGTGATACAAGTATCCTAGCTGTTGTAACTGAAGGTTCTGTCTTAACAATGCCCATTTTGAATTAATTTCAGTCAGTTGTCTCCTCCAAACACGATGAGCTGCCCAGTGATGTTAGTGACAGTTGAAGAAAAAGGTTGTGGTTCGCGAGAAAACACTTGATAGCTTTCACTCTCACAGTGTTGGTAGTTACTTGTGATGGGGTTTGGTAGCATCTTGTGTTGGACATTTTACCCAGATGTCTCTAGCTTAACTAAACTAGGGAGACATTTGGAAAAATCACCAACTCGGCAGCAGTTTCATGTATTAGTTAGGGAGGTGTTAAATACTGGTTCCTGTAACTACCATTGAGCTTTGATTGGTTTCTCTTGGTCCATCTCGCATCAGACAACTCTGAATGCCTTGTCTTCATCTCAAACCCTTATATTATACTGAAAAATGAAAAAGAAATCAGTGAAAGTCCCCTTGAAGCTCCCATTTTAGAGCTATTGTTCTAAACTGCTATTTGCTTGACTAGCATAACTGATCATGAGAAGCAGTGGCTGGAGTTTAAGTAAAGACCTCAGCTGGTTCTATTTGTACCCTGGGAGCAATCAGCAGCTTCTTGTAATGAAAGGTGTTTACAGTTACAGCTGAAATGACACACCTTAACACACAGGAGTGTGTTCAGCAGTGTGTGAGGCTGCTCTAATGCTTGCATAGTTGCCCTCAAGCGTGTTTCCCCCAAGACGTGAGTGGTTTCTGGTAAGATACACCAAATGAAAGATAGCATTCCAGGTTGTGTATTTCCTTACTGATGTTTTTTACTTGTTTCTTTTCCACTAACAGTGTTTTAATAGCAACAGGATACGTTTGATATTTGAATGTGAGCGAGGGCCCATGTATGTGGACGTTCAGCCTGAGTTAAAGGAATGCAGCTGAAAGGAAAGTCGTAGCATGTGGTGGTTTATTTTGTTGGGGTTTTTTTTGGTTTGGTTTTGGTAGTCGTTACCTTTTCTGATGGTATGCGCAATCGTTGCTGAGAATCAAAAGCCTGCTACTTCCTGATCCTGGAACTGTGGCACATTCCAGCCATTTCTAGGCCACTAATACAATGCCTTGCTTGGGCTTTATCAATCATTAACCATGCCGGGTAATGATTCCCTATGTAACCAAGGCACCATGCTGATACTAGGGGGCCTAGAATCACTACCTTTGTGGCAGTTGAGCCATTTTTAAAGGGTCCATGTTCTGAAAAGCCTGGCACGTATTTTAAAATGTACAAAAATTACATGATGTGTATAGTGCTTGAATGCAGTCCATTTATGGAATCTAAGCTGCTTTAGCCCTACCCATTTTGAATTAATTTACATTGCATTGTGTTTGTGTCACCCAATATCATGTATACATATATCTGCCTTGGCAGCATCGTTACAGGGCTGAGGCCATTAACATATATCAGTCTGAAACAAAAAACAGCCTGTTTATTTTATTATACAGGTTCTAGCTTTTAGACAACAGAAATGGATCCCTACGGTTTGGATTGCTTGGTCATTTCAGAATAGTCTGCCATTCTGAGTTAACATAATACAACAGCACTTTAAAGCCTAATCTCTATGACATCTGTAGTCTACTGTTGATTTACCACAAACTATCATTTCAGCGCTTTTCCTTGTATTCAGTTAACAGCAGAGTAATAATAGCAGAGGCCAGTCGCTGGCTTTACATAACTGAGAGTGTGTTTGGGGTCAACTGGAAAAAAGTATTGGAAATTATTTATAATTGTTGTCAATGGTGATTAAAGGTATTAAACATACAAGTAAATAGGCAAGCGGAGATTAGGATGCCTTTAATGGCAGGGAAAATATGTGTCATTTATTAGGATTTGTCTTCCAACAGCCATTGCCTAGAAGCTCTTTTGCCTCATAGCATGTCCTGACTTCGCATAAATGACCCTCTTATGGTGGTTCCGCCTCCGTAGAGCAGAAAACAAAGCGGGCTCAGCTTTAATGACCTGACAAAGCAGCCCTAGGAGGTTTCTCGAGTGGGAAAGCTTCTGGGCGGGGCTTTCCATTGGCACAGGTGCTTTGTGTGTGAGGTGTTTTTCACAGACTGATTGACCTTGTTGTTTGTAATGGATTTGAAAAAAGTCATTTTAGTGCAAGTAATGTGCCTTCGCTGAAGGAAATGTATACGTTTTCCCAAGGATATCTAGTTCTTCGATGGACCTGGTAGTTTGCAGTGTTTAGGCTTTAATACAGAGATCACAGGTGTTTCTCTCAGGGCATAACGCTGTCTGAAGAAAATGGAGGTGAGGTTCAGAGACCTGGTGAGTAAACAGAGGAAACACTCTTTCTCTATTTCATCATTGTCATAAAAATTTCAAATCTCCTTTTTTTTTTTTTTTTTTTAGAACTATTTGAAAACACCATCTGCCAGCTGTTGCGATAGAAGACCAGTAGAAATGGTCTAAAATGGAATAACTTGTTAATAAACATTCAAGGTTACAATATATTGACCAGTAAACTCTTGTCCAGTCAAGCAGAACATCTGCTCCAGTTTCTACCTTATCAAGCACCAGACAAGCATAAACCTTGGATCTATGGAGCGATAACTTTATTACTTAATACATTTTAAACCTTAATGCTCATTAATGTATCTATAAATAATTGATCCAGGTATTTCATTTTTTGACCGTTTGTAAAACACCAAATAGAATATTTGTAACACATACAGTATTTCCAGATGCATTCACAGTTTAGTGATCATTTTAGAGGTCTGAGGTTTATGTTTGTCCTCTTTTAGTGAAGGTGGAATCTGGTGCTGCTTTATTTGACTACAGTTTACCCAGTTTTGCCTTGGGGTCGTGTGTGAAATCCTCTGTATAGCATTGGTTAAAAAAGGTAATGTTTTTTTCAGTCTTTAAGGATGTAAATTAGTGCTAAGATATGTTTAATGGTGGCTTTAAATAACAAAGAATGAACAGTTTCTGTGATGGACTTTTCTGGTTCTGTGTTGTTTTGTGTATGAGTATTACTAGGATTTCCATCCATGGTCAAGAGACCACAGGCTTTGCTCTCTCTGGGTGCGTAGGATGGTCCTCCCCCTCCCCTGTCACTCAGCCTTAGCCTGCTCTGATGTAACAGGTTTGGTCTTCTCCAAGCATGTTTAACTCAATGATGGGGTGATAACGGCCATTTGAAAAGTTTCTATGGGGCTCCTTGACTTTGATAAAGCACATACTGGCCTTTACTCTCTGAGCATTGGTGGTTTTGTGTTATATGTGAGCTCTGCCCTTCCACCAGGTGGAACTGGAGATGTTTTGTCCTGTCTGCACCTATGTAGTCTGGTTTTGTTCTTGTGTTGCACCATGGCTCTGGAGAAACGTTTCACTGTGCACTGTGATTATGACTAAAAAGCTAAATCCTACTTGACTACTTCAATTTAATTTACTTTTATGTAGTACTTTTTTTTTTTTTTTTTTAACAACCAATGATGTCACAAAGCAGCTTTACAGCATCCAGCTCTGAGCCCCTAGTGAGCTAGCCAAAAACTCCCTAAAGCTGGGGAAGGAAACCTCAGGAGGGACCAAGGCAAGACTTGACTTGACTTGGAAAGAAAAATGTAACCAGCTGATATAATCAGTTTTTTCTTACTTACTGATACATTTGAATGGTCAGATATGACACTTCTCAATTGTTGCATTCTTCAGGCTCAATTAAGCAGCAGGATTTGTGGAAAATATTGAAGGCTGAGGTTCCCTGTCAGTTTCCCTGTTCTTGTTCTTACCATGTGTTGATCTCATGATATAGGAGTTGCAAATATACCCATCACACATGTCTGACTTTTTATGGCCAGTTTGGCAGCTAAATTTGCTATTGGACTTTTTTTTTTTTGCTGATTTTTTTTTTGTCTTTAAAAAAAATGCAGGATTATACTAAAACATTTTCTTATCCATGTGTACTAGCAGCATTCAAAAATGGCCCAATCTGCCATTGTGCATCACTGTTTTTATATATTGTACATGTTTGTGTGTTTCTAATGCTAACGATGTGTTAGGATTTCCCAGATGTACAATTGTGGCCTGTGTGGCTTTGATAGAAATGAACAAAAGGTGTCTGTCATCTTACCAGTCTATAAAAAGAGTCTCATGTAAGCTTGGAAGCATTGAAAGTATGTGGTTTTGCTCATGTCAGAGGTTTTAGTTTGTGACGGTATAAAACAGAGACCTTGATATCAGGGCAAAACCAGTGGGCTATGAAAACACTACTCAACGTACACAGGAGCAGAGTGCATTCCAGACCTGAGGGACTCCTTTTGAACATGTTTATCAGTCTGTTTTGTAGAAGCCGTCTCTCAGATCTGTGATAAACCCACTGTTGGCCTCAGATGGTGAGTTGAGAGCTTGATCTTGGACATGTTTGAAAAATCGCCCCAGTCAAAACAGGTTTTGGTGAAGAATTCCAAGTTAATGTGAATAAGCTGTGGGAGTTTTATCTAGTCTTGTTTGGAAATGAAATACTCTGTAGAGTGAGATGTTGTTCTGAAGAGAGTTCTAAGCCCTCATGCTGCCTGTGGGAGTGCTTGACAGGTAGTACCAGGCACAGCATGTTTTTAAAGGCCTTAGCAGTAAACAACACAGGTAGGGCATCTTTACACCACTCATCTTTTTGATCATCCACTTTCACTACAGGTCACTTGAGCTCAGGATTCATATATTTGGTAATGAATCTATTAAAGATGTTTTCATTGTACAAAGCTGCACAGAATCAGAAGCAGAAAACTTTAACTGCTGATGCCACGACTGCACAGACACACAGGGACTCATAGACAAGAACAGTATAATGTATAAAGTCTAAAATAAAACTCTGTACTAAATACATTATGCTACGTAAGTAACATGCTGTGGTCAGTAAGAGGAGTGGATATTAATCCTAAAATAAATAAAATCACAGTAGTAAAATAAATAGTAGTCTGAAGTTGTTCTCCATACCAATTCTGTTATTGTGTGTAATGGAGGCATAAATAGTGATATTCTGCATGCTAAAACCATTGCTCATAATAATAAAGATACTACACAGACTGTTCTAGGTCTGATCAATAAAAGTGCGATCTGCTGTGCTGCCCTCCAAAAAAAATCCCAGAAGTTTCAACGTTAAAAATGTTTTGAGAGTGGGTGTGTCTCCAGCATAAGACACACCTTTCCCCCATCCACCTCTCTGCTAGGATGCACACAGACACTTTGATCACTGACAGTGTTTTCCATAAAAAACGTCTCGGTAGAGACCAGTTTTGCATGCTGACGTCATAAATTTCCATGTTTCAGTTTTTTTTGCTGTGTTGAAATCAATGCACTCTTAACATACTGTTTCAAAAGGACTTGCATCATATGATGTCAGCTGTGACTCACTACTGGCTGATTGTTGTCATACAGGGGTTTAAACCTCTGACCTCATTCAGTTAATATTTCCTTAAGAAATTATTCTGCGCTTCATGAAATCTTCTGTTTCTCCAAAATTCAGTTCTGTTATACATGAATATTTTCAATTATTTATTTTTATAGACTGTTATATTGTACTGTGATGGGAGAGACTGTTGGCACTGTACTGGGGTGCAGACAATGAAAACAGTACACGGGATAGTGGGGAGCATATTTATTCCAACCAAACACTTAGAATGTACTTTACTGACTAATTCTGAGTAGATTATAATGTATTATAATTAGGGTTTCAGGATGAGGTAAGGATGTCTGTACTCTATACATTTGGTCTGGGCTGTTACAAAAAGCATCTTCTCGTTTAAGTAGTGCAGTTATTAATTTGCCTTCTGAGTGCCTCATAATGATTTTAATAATGGCACCCTATTAATTAGTGTTTGGTAGTCTGAACACTCTCCACAAGGGGGTGCTATTAGCACACACATCGCTTTTGAATGTCTCATTGACAGGGAGAAAACCCACACCAGTAGAATGTCACTAATGCAGGTATACTTGTAGGTACAGATTTTTTTGTACGTGTATACGAAGTAAAAATAAACATTTGCTGTACTTGATGCATCCTAAAAATAAAGGCGAATCAGTCATCACAGCCCCTTACACACTCAGACAGTCAGTGCTTGATTATAATTGTTCATGGTGTTGATTATACCATGAGTTTGGAACGTGTACTGATACTGGAACAGACTCTACTCACAGTGTCTGGGATTCTTTAGAGAAATTGCCTACTCTGCAGTATGCATCAGCCGAGAAAATAAATGCATGCATTTACGAAGCAGTGCAGCTCTAATGCTGACTCTCTGGATTGTCTGCTATTATGGAATGGAGTTATGTCTGCGAATGTGTTTGTAAATCGTCTGTAATTTTGTTGAACTGATGCAGAATTCACAATAGGGTCTTCATCACAGTGTTTAAATCGTCGGATTATGTTTCCACAAAATGTATTTAATTTATGCACAAAGCACGGAATCATGGCCTGTGAACGTTATGTGTTTTAAATCTGATTTGAATACCATCAAAATAGGCTGTAGGCTGTAAAGTTTTACGAGTGAACTCCTTGACTCTCAGTTGTTTTCCAATAATATCAGATAATAAAAATTTTAAAAAATATGATGTTACGCTGCTCTTTATGAGACTTTGTGACTATAAAGACCCACTTAGCCGACGTGACCATTCTTTCACTGTTACACAAAACCCTCAGCTCTTACAAATATTATGTTATATATTACAATATGTATGACTGTAACCTCTGCTTCTTGGTTCTGTGGTTCATGGTAGTTTGAAATTGTCTTCAGGGCTGCACAATATGTCGTCTGCTAATTGTTATCGCATTGCACTGATATCGCAGAATTAAATATGCAAATGAGCTTCTAACCCATCACAGAGTTTCTGACAGGGTGACCAATCACAGCTCCAGGTGAGTCTATGGGTGATTCACTGGGTGAATCCAGGTCTTCATGTAATCTAGCAAAAATATTTTCATCTTTAACCATTAAAGATATGACAACTCACTGCATGAATGGGCAGGGCTAAACTGCTGTAGCTAGAATTTGTGATGTCACAAAATTTTAAATCATAGTTTTTGTGATATCACAAAACCATGATTTGACATATTATTTTCCATGTATGCATTGAATGGATAGGGGAGTAAACATATCAATATTAAAAGATTTAAAAGAAAAGTGATGATATGGGCCCTTTAATATCGTGAGTCTGTAACCAATCACAGTGTTTCTGACCGGGTGACCAAACACAATCAGAATCGGCCAATATCAGTTGATTTTTGCTCCAAACATGAAATCAGCAATCAGACAGTTTGTTTTATTTTAGCCAGTCTGTGTTGCAGTTTAATGATTTAATCAACATGAGTTGGAATCTGCACTCACACTATATTTGAATGCAGCTGCTCAACCTGAACTGAGGTGCTGTATCATAATTAAATTACTTTATCTTAATTTGAATCATGTTCTTTAAATAAATTTTTCATTTAAGATTTTAAGTGCAATCTTGGCCCCCTAAAGAGCTAGTAATGTTATTTATACCTTGACTTTGGCTGTTAGAAGGGACTAGAAATGTGTTGCGTGTGTCATTTAGTCCTCACATTGTGTACTTTGGGTAAAAATAAAAAATGGACTAAAATGCTCAGTGTCCAGTTTGGCTTGACATAAATCGGAATCGACCATAAAAACATGTAATAGGTTCTTCTTGTGTGCCTGTCTCGGGAGATATGAGTCTGAATTTAGGGCTTGGTCAGTTTTTAAATAAAAAACTTGCTAAATAAATATCTGTGATATGATGCTGTCTTGAGTTTTATTTTTCTGTATACTTTAATTTGACTTTGTCTTTAACTTTGTTTTAAATTATTTGATCATTTGGGGATGTTTCACTACATGTTGTACTTTTGTCATGTGACAAATCTTGAATATTGGATCTGGAACATGATGTAAAGATAAAAGTCTACCAATCTACCAATATATCTACCAGTTTCATGTATACGTCAGAACCAGCTGATGACTTTTGCTCACGTCAGAAAGTCTTTGCTCTAGAGGCCACTGTCTTGTAACTCCACTGACTAATAAGTGACTGTGTCCCAGTTTCACTGCTCTGAGATCAGCTTGGTCAAAGTGTAGGTTTCGAAAGGTGCTGGAATGATGGCAATGTAAACCATGAGGAGAATGTCCATGGAGTGTAGTGTGTGTGTGTGTGTGTGTGTGTGTGTGTGTGTGTGTGTGTGTGTG
>JBBJLR010000040.1:8891433-8905555 GCA_037577145.1 Brachypetersius gabonensis | reverse complement strand
TGTGTGTGTGTGTGTGTGTGTGTGTGTGTGTGTGTGTGTGTGTGTGTGTGTGTGTGTGTGTGTGTGTGTGTGTCCGTACTTTTGAACAGAGTTTAGAAAATTGTGTTTTTTCTGTTTCAGCGGTTTCGGAGTCTGATTCAGACAGAAGCACCTCACCACCGCCCAGACGAGAGAGTCCCAAACCTGATCCCTACTCCAGATACAAGTATGATCACTGCACACTGCAGACACAGTAAACCAACAGTGCAAAAATGCATCATCCTGTAGCTGCCCATTCAACTACAACAATATTCTGATTATATTATTATAAAATTCGTGAAAAGATGCACTCTTAGTATGTAATTTTGCCCAAAAAGGGCTCAATGTAATGATTTCTACTGTGAAGTCTTCCTCACTGTATTTAAAAAATAGTTTCAAATCATGTTCAGTTGAATTGAATTAAGTGCAGTGCAGTTAAATGCAGTAGGCTTTACTTACATGATCACAAACTGCACAGATATACGGTATTTCTCTCCTCTCTTAGGGTGCTCCCTGACCTTCCTCCACCTGGTTTGAAGTCATCTACCCTGAGCCGCTCCCAGGAACTCCTCAACCGCAGCACATCCCCATACAGACCCCCACCCCGAGGTGAGGCCCAGACCCTTTAGCCGTTATTGTCTTGGCATCATCTCTGTCTCCAGTGTATAAAACTGGATTTATAGAGCGGGCTGTTTTTCCACAGACGAGTCGGAGTCGGATTCAGACAGGAGCTCCGGACCCCCGCACAGACAGGGCACTCCCGCCAGCCAGGACTCGCGCAACAGATACAGGTACAGATGAGTCCTCGCTGCCTCTCCTAAACCCAACCAGCAGGACTCGTCCGAACAGGACCACTTACCCACTGAGGCATTCAAGAGCTTTTTTTATATTGTTTATCTTTGACTTTTGGTTTGTTTCAGTTTGTTTTGTATTTGGTTTTTTTTTGTGGTTTTTAGGGTCTCTGTGCTTTTTATTGTATGAAAGGTTATATTTTGTTTTTATTCCTCATTAAATTGTTACTCTTTATGTTTTGGTTCATTCATTTTTAATGAAGCTTTATGCCACAATGTGAAATTTGTGATTTTTCCCAAATAAAAGCACCAAATCACAATCGAGTGCGCTCCTGGAGTATTTGCTTTGAATGATCTGATGAGCAGAACTAAACCGTATCAAGGACATAGTGAGCATGAAAACTTCATATATATGGTTAATATTGACCTAAATAATTCAGCACATATTAAATTGGTCTTTATTGAATAATTGATCTCGATCAGCTCTCTTTCCTTTAATTTCTGAAAGAATGACAATTGATGACTACTCTATCCCCCAAACCACCATGCCTCAAGTTATTCATGGCCCAACTAGTCTGCAGTTGTTGGCAACCCTGAAAATTTGACTTGGATGGTCAGAATCTGAGCTTGTGGTTGGAGAAGATAGCCTTAAAATGAATATTTTAGTTGAATTTCCTCTGGTAAAGAGTGTAACCTTCCTTTAAGTCCTGATAAAGTAGTAAAAGAAAGAAATATTAACTAGCAGGTAAGGAGCTAATGAAGGTTGGCAACTGCACAGTAGGCTTGCAAAGTGCCCTTCATTTCTCTCTGTGGTTGGATTAAAGATACAGAAGACTTCCTTATGATTGTCCTTATGGGCAGCTGTGCTGTCAGAGCATAGGCAATGATGCTGTATAGATTTAAATGCACAAACACTACATATTGCTGCATTCAGTTTTTGTTTTTCTTTCCTTTTTGGGTTTTATTTCAGCATTTTCCTCTTTTTCTACAGGATGCATAAGTCCACTCCTCTTACTATTTCACCTTTCCTCTTCTCCACCAGAGCCACTCCTGAGGTAGTTGCAGCACCTGTGGTTGGGCCTCCGAAATGGTCCAAACCCTCCACGCCCATCAAGAGAGGTAAGCCTGGTGCAGCTGAACTGGGTGAATTGTTTTAGCTGGATTTTAGCATGAATGAGTGGCTGATGATCTGTGTTTCCACAGGTCCCTCAGAGTCTGAGTCAGATCGAAGCTACCCTTCTGTTCCCAGAACAGAACAATTGGCTGAATATGAGTAAGGCCTACGTTTGTACATTTAACAGCTGTTTGTGAAATTTTAAAGCCCTATAATATTTCCAACTGTTTCTATGTTATAATTTGTCTATAAACAAGTGTGTAGACTTCTACTCGTTTCAAAACCTGTTGTCCCTTGTAAAAGCCTCTACTTATCTGGGAGGGGTTTAAACAAAAATAACATGAACATTGCTGTACGGTTTTGATCGTATTTAGCCATGAGACCATTAGTGAAGTTAGTACTGATGTTGGATTATAAGTTTCGGGTCACGAATGCCATGCAAACACATCCTAAAGATACTGAATGGCACTACAGAGACTCACTTTCTACAGAGACCCCACATGCTTTAATTACCTCTAGCTAATGTTTGGCATTGGGCATGATGACCTTGGGCTCATGTGCAGCCATTGCTGGCCTTTGGTTTTCTGTGGAAGCAGTTGTGTCTGCAATGGTGTCACCTTAAAGTAGTAAAAGTAATGAGAGCGGCATCTGAAACACTAAGTGTTTGTCTTCATTACCACACATGATGAGCAGAAAATTAAATGATTTCTAGCTTCATCTTTTTAAAATTACAAAGTTACTAAATACTTCACTATGCTAATACCTTAATATACGTAAATATAAATTCTTACCGATGCTGTATTGCTGTTATTGCAATATATATATATATGTGTATTATAGTGTCCAGTCCTATATTACTTAATACTACTTAAAACTAAGATTGTAATATCAATGTAATTACTGTAGTTTCAATGAAAAAATGAATTGCTTAAATGTTTGTTTGTACTTCAGAACTGTTGCTGAGACCCAAGTGATGTCAGTCAAAAGCAGACCAGAATTTCAACACAGAGCGCCCTCTCCTGACAGACCACCATCTGGAGGTCTAAGCGCTTTTATTAATATTACACATATCTTTATACCCTAATATATGTGTACCTTCAAACCAATATTTGTGTTACTAGTAAATTACTTTGCTAGTTATTTATCTGTTGTATTTATACCCCGCATTTGTGGATATAGCACAGTGTATTTCATACAGAGCATTTATTTGACTTTAGTTTGACTGTCGTCCAGTCTTAACATTAGCATTACCTCCGGTATCAATAAAGTATTCTGATTCTGAGTCCAGTCCGGTTGTATTTAATACTCTCTATTCATCCTGCAGACTCCTCAGTGTATGAGAGAGCTCCCTCTCTCCCCGGGAGGTCCGGCAGCACAGATCGCGATAGTGATCACAGGTACTTTCCACACACAGCCCACGCATGCCATAAATACCTTGCTCACATCTAACCCCTCCTTAGAAATGACTTTCACAGACTTTTGTACATTTACTTCATTTAAGTTGATTTTGTCGTGTAAGTTCTAATTCAAAGTTGTAATACAGTTTAGACAGTCAGCTAGTACTATGGGTGCTCAATGCAATACTATTATTGTTCATATCAACATAGTTTCAGTTTGTAAATTAAACAACCTTCATGGAGGATGAAGAGTCAGTTTCTCTTTGTCTCTGTATTGTTTTTGTCTATTTAAGACACAATCAGAGGTTACTCATAGGGCATTTTTACCCATCATAGCTTTGTTATGCTTATACTGAAAGCCTACGTGTAATTAAATGTCTTTTTTTTTTCCTCCAGCTTTCCACAAGCTAATGCCACTCTTCATTCTGATGTATCCAAATCCAACCATTCCCGGATGAATGGTAAGCAGTATCATTTAAGCCCACAAATGAAATACAACATTGGGTTGCATATGAGTGTTATAATAAAGGCTAAGGAATGTGCACATACAGATTTATCTTATATGTAACTCATTAAGAATTACAAGGGCACCACCATGTCCTGGTTTTCATGCTGCAAGGTTATTTATTTACCTTTCAAACAAGTTAGGTGCCTGAAAGGAAATGTACAGCATGTTCCAGTTCAGTAGGTTATGCAATAGTATCATGTTGTTTATATTCTAGGCAAACCTGTAGAAGAACCCCTGTACTCACTCCCACCAGATGCGGTACCTACACCTCACACAGGGTAAGATCCGTCAGATATTTTAACAGTTCTGTTTCTAAATTCATTCATCATGATCAGTCAAAAAAAATAAAGTGGATAGTTGTGGTCCTACAATCAGATTGGCTGCACTCTGGTTTGCTGTTGGAATGTGGTTGGTATATGGACGCATTTTATTTTGTTAAACATTTTGTTTGTATAATTATTATGGAATAATGCAGTCAACCATATGTTGCTTGGCAACCATAGTTTGGATTAACTATGAATTTGAAGATTTATCTTTGATTGTTGATTCAGTTTTCCTCTTTCTGCCTCCCCTCCTCTCCAGGTACAGCTCAGACCAGAACACGGTGGGCTTCGTTAAAGAGGGGAGTGTGGGCTTGCGGCTGATCGGCGGAAACGATGTGGGGATTTTTGTGGGCGGAGTCCAGCCCAACAGCCCCGCCCACAAGCAAGGCATGAAAGAGGGGGATCAGATTCTACAGGTCTACTTCTGAGAGTTTTTTAGGGATTAGTGTTTTGGGAAATTCAACATCCTGATGACTGTCTGCTAATACTCTGTGTTCTACTGTCACACAGGTTAATGGGGTAGACTTTAGTCACTTCACCAGAGAGGAGGCTGCCATGTTCCTCATGAACATTCGCAGTGGGGAATACATAGACCTCGTCACCCAGAATAAAATGGACAGTAAGTACATCATGTACAGCTACACATTGAGGAAGAATTTGAATGAGACCAAATTTGGTTTTTAACATATTTGGAACGTGACGTCCGAAACTGTTGGGTCCCACTGGGTTTGAAGAAACATTAGAAATATTAGCTGTCTGTGTGTATCATCACTATTGTTGTTTTTTCCACCCACAATTTAAACATTTGGAATGAAAATGTCATGATTAATAGACCAATGGAAATGATCAGGCCTGAAATAACCTGGACTAAAATCTGTTTACATTAATTGCAATGACCCACTACCCTGTACATGAATTGACTAAAGATTTGAAGAGCCTTGTAGTTTTCCGATGCATCAGATCAGGAGTGTTTAGCTCAGAGAATGGAGTACATCCTGGACCATTTTCAGGACCTGCAGGACAGTGTTGTTTTGAGTTTGGTTCCATTTGACTTCAGTTGATTTCTGTTTTACTCCTGTTTTAGTTTATAAGAAGATCATGAAGTCCAACCTAGGAGACTCCTTTTATATCCGCACACACTTCGATCATGAGCCGGAGGGCACCCATGGCCTGAGCTTCACTCGGGGAGAGGTGTTCCGCGTGGTGGACACCATGCACCGTGGCAAACTGGGCACATGGCTTGCCATCCGCATGGGCAATGACCTTCATGAACAGGACAAGGGCACCATCCCCAACCAGTCCAGGTGGGCTTTACAGCAGCTGTTCTTAGCATCAAGTGGACACAGTTGATAAAGTTAAGATATGAATCTTCACTGGGTGATAACCCACGGTATCTAAACACGCTTCAGAAAAGCAGATATACTTTTGGGAATGATCTGTGATATGGAGCATCTCTGACATTGCTCATAGTTTGATCTATTAGGTCTTTAATTGTCCTTCTTTTTTCAGGGCTGAAACACTAGCCAACTTGGAGCAGACTCAGAGGATCCACGGAGCAGAAAGACAAGCCTCGGGACCCAGAGCAGAGTTTTGGAAATTACGGGGTCTCAGAGGAGCCAAGAAAAATGTCAGACGGACACGGGATGACCTGCTTCAACTGACCATCCAGGGCAAGTTTCCAGCATATGAGAAGGTCCTGCTGAGAGAGGGTGAGTTGACAAGTGGGTTTATGATCTAGAATTTGATAAAATGATGATAAAATGATGATAAAATGAAGCTTAACTTTTTCATAAGGCACTTCTTCAGAACACAGTATTCTAAGAAAATTTGGCGTAAGATTCCCAGAACCCAAACCTCTTTAAACAATCTTAATGGCAATGTATCTTTCATGATTCTTTAATGATTAAGAATATTTTATTGTTAATTCTTGTTATTTGTTTCTTTTTTGTACTTGCAGCCAGCTTTAAACGTCCAATTGTTGTAATGGGTCCACTGAATGATATTGCAAATGAGAAGCTGTGTAGAGAAATGCCCAGTGAATTCGAGGTTGCTGGTAAGCTCGCACAGTTTCATTTGAAAAAAAATCTATAGCTTTCTTTTGAAAAGTAATTTAAAATTGGTTTATGTTGGTTTACTGTATATTCTTCTTTCAGAAATGGTCCCTAGGAGTGGTGGAGATTCCTCGTCCACGGTCATCAAGCTGGATACAGTGAGAAAAATCTCAGAACAGGTATATTAGAATGAATTAACATAGTGTATGAATAGCTTTTTTTGCAGACATTTACCAATTTAACACTGAACTGAGATGAAGGCTTAACTGAGCACTATCTGTTGTAATTAGGTGCATTCTTAAGGCCAGCCTGCAGCTGAGAAAAGTGGGTCCTTGGTAGAACTGTCCAAGGAACCTCATTTGTCCAATTTCATGACATGAATAGGAACAGTCTGCTAAGGCGGCTTTTTTATGCCATCAGAAAAGAATCAGGACTGAGAAATTACAGTTAATATGCACAATAGCATATTAGAAAGCATCTAGAAAGTAATGAGAATGATGTAATGTGCCAGGCAAATATGTATTATTTTATTTTAGTCAAAAAAACTATATCTCTGTTGCAGGACAAGCACCCCCTGCTGGACATCACGCCCACTGCAGTTGAGAGACTTAGCTACATTCAGTATCACCCAATTGTGCTCTTCTTGGACCCACACAGCCGCAAAGACGTGAAAACCATGAGACAGAGACAATCTCCCAACTCCAACAAAAGCTCACGCAAACTCTACAGCCAAGCCTTGAAGCTGAGGAAACACTACAGTCACCTTTTCGCTGGTAAGTACATCCACATGTTTGTAAAAGCGACCTGTATTTTCTTACCTTTTTTTTTTTTTTAATTATCATATTTAATACAGGATAAATACAGCAGTCATTATTGTACTGCAGTACACAAAATATGACAAAATATTTTGCTCCCCCTTTTTCCTTAGGCCGTATTGATCTGCAGCCCACTTCAAATGTGTGGTATGAAATTCTAAAAGAGAAGATTCGCCAGCAGCAGTCTAAGCCTGTCTGGGTCTCAGAAGTGACGGTAAGGATTTTCTCTGTGCCTAAGGTGTAAAGTGTGAATCTGCTTTGTATGACAAGTATCATCTAAACCAGTGGTTCCCAGCCTGGGGTCCGGGCCCCCCTTAGGGGTGCGCTAGAGATTGCAGGGGGTGCGCACAATGTTGTCTGCACTGAGGTTACCAAAATGTGTACATTTAAATTCATAAAATCCCAATGTCTGAGAAACATAAAAGTGTGCACGTGTGAAAATAGTATAAAAACAAAAACCTAATGCTGTTTATTTTTTCAGAATCAGAATCAGAATCGCGTTTATTGGCCAAGTATGTGAGTGAACACATACAAGGAATTTGATTCCGGTAGATGGTGTTTTTTTGTTTTTTTTTGCAAATAAAAGTTTGTTATTAATCACTTTATTCTTTTTATGCGTCTATGCGGGTAGGAGTTAGGTTTTGGGCGCTTCAAGGAAAAAAGGTTGGGAACCACTGATCTAAACCTATTACTATTATTCGAGATTGGGTCTTTGAGTTGTGAGGTCTTTGAGCCAACTGTGTGGACACATATGTAAATTCAGAAATTTCCTCAAATGTACTTGTCGATTGTTCGACTCAGGACAAGAGAAGGTTACTTCTGTATGCCAGTGTTGTACCAGAGAACATATAATCTGGATTATGTAATGTTATTTTCTATATAAGATATGATTCTGTCTTTAAAGTAATAATGTATAATCAGGATGATTTTATGTTGTTAAGGATTACAGATTTGCCTTGGCATCTTTCATTCAATTGATGTCCACAGATTTTTCAAAATTTTAGCATCACTCATCATACAAGACAAAACCTTCAAACTATGATAAAGTAATATCTTTGGCATCAGCCATCAACCTTTTTAAAAGTCTGTTTCCTATTACCACCACTGTTCTGACTCCGAATGTTTCTCTAGAATGGTGTATTTTTGGGGCGGAAGAAGGATTGTATGTGCCATAATAGTTTTATAACTATGACGAAAAATAAATAAGGGAATATTAAGCCTGTGTTCAAACATGTTTGACAATCCACCACTGGTTATGCAGAAAAGTCTTTACTTTTACTTACTTTCTGATTAGTCTAATCCAAATGCTAAGCACCCGTAAGAATAATCAGATAAGACTACGCTTCCTAGTCAGTAACCACAATTCCTTGTCATGTCATTTGTAAACAGTACTGGAATACACCTTTTCAATGGCAAATCTTTAAAATGTGCATTCAAGATTCAAGATCTTTATTGTCAGTACAACAATATGCATAGTACACAGCGTGTCGAAATGCCGTTTCACACCAAGCCCCCCCCCCCATGGTGCATTTATAAGAATATCAAAATATCTACAAGAGATATAAAACTGGTAATTTCAGCTCAATAATAACTGATTAAATTTCAGTAAGATTAAAAGGTACTAATACTGTCTAAAAATGCTTGTGCATGTCTTTGTTCACAAATGATATGACTAGAAAATATAGGTCCTGGAAATAAAACTAGGCAATATAATTTAATATGACTACTTTCACTTACTTTCTAATTACTCTAATCTGAATAATCAAAGTGTGTGCACATTTCTGGATTACACCTGACAAAGCTTTAACGTGTGTGTGTCTGTGTGTTTGCAGTTGGAGGGAGGTGACGAGGAGGAGCTGGACACCCTCAGCCGCTCCAACAACAACGATTACCTCAGCGGAGCCAGTGACTACGAGGACACGGATGGTGAGGCCTATACAGATGGCGAGGCCTACACAGATAACGAGGACCTGGAGGAGCCCGCGTCCAACCAGCCGGGTATCATTGGGCGTCGAGGCACAGCCCTGGCCCGCTCCTCAGAACCTGCCTCCAGACCCAGCCCCAGCCCCAGCCCCGAGCTGCCCCCAGAGGAGGAGCATGAATACACCCTGCCTCCCATCCTCCACGTTCCGGAGCCGCGATCTCCACGGCACGTCTCTCACAGCCCCCCGGAGCTTCAGCAGGTCCCATCACCAACCCAGCGCAGCTTCACTGACTCAGACTTCAGCGCCGACCTTGTTCCACCCACCACCCCCTCTGAGGGGCCACCAGATTTCAGGGCCCCGGACCCCACTGAACTCCCCCCAGAAAGCCCACCACCAGTCACACTCTCTGTAATTGAGAACAAACTACAACAGGTACTGGACACACAGGCATGTCGCCCAAACCATATCTTATAGGACACTAGCACTTTATTCAAACAAAAGACTTAGATTGTAGAATGTAAGCACCATTCACACTCTAGTCAACATAGTCCAACGTATGGCAGGCCATATGCCTGTTTCAGGTATAAAGAATCATGAAACCCTTCATACAAAAAACATACAAAAAATGCACCTAAGGGAGAATAAATTAACTACATTAAAAATGTAGCATATGGGCCCTATAAGTTGGGCATTTGGATCCTAATGGATGGGTGTTATGAAACCTGTGAGTCAATAAAATCAAATTATAGAGAATTAATCTCAAGTCTTGTTGACACACTAGTATTTTAATGAGCATTTTAACAAGCGGCGAGGAAGCAGATCACGGAGATGATTAAATTAATCATTTAATGAACCAAAAAAGTTACAAACAAACAAGCACTGTAGACGGCACAGGTCTGACAAGTTTACAAGATCTCTGATACCACTGAACAGCCAGGAAGCTGGTGCATAAACCACAGCAGAGAAAGTGATTGCCATCTAACCGGTATTGAATAAAATGTAGTCCGTGCAAAGGTAGCAAATGTAGCAGTACAAGAAATACACACATTTTGATACACGTTCTTTGAAAATTAGCAGATATTAACTCATTTGTATGGACAATTTATTAATCTCTGTAAAAAAAAAAATACAAATAAAAATGACTTAACCAGTCTATTTGGATGGGCCTGGTTGTCTTAGTGGAGACCCACCTACCACAACAGGCCAGTGCACAATTCATATGGACCATATCTTTAACATGATGGGAATCATCTTTTGTCCTGTGAAATTAATACATATTAATATTTTTGTAACTTCTTTTAAAAATGCTGATTTTCTGCTTTTAGACTCGTATGGCAGAAGAAGGGAAACCTACTCACCCCTATATTGTGTAAGTTTCCTCACAAGGAATTTCTATCAACTGCTAGTTTAATATGACAGAAAATATGCCATATTTTGAGTGACTTTTTTTCTATTCTCAGGTTGGCACATCATGAAGCAATGCTCATGCGAAGATCCCAGATCAGAGGAAGCGACAGTTCAGACGATGGTGACGAAGATGATGACTACAATGATGAAGAGGAAGCTGATGATATGGAATGGGGTCCTGCCACAGAGCTCTAATACACACACAGATGCACACGCACAAAACTTATTGCTTCAAAGACTTTTGTGGCTGCGTGGATTACTGAATCCATGAGAACAGTGTGAAAATGATTATTTTTTTATATGTTTTATATTGAGTTAACCTCATGAACCTACCCTGAGAGCTCCTGGACTGTGTGTGAGGACCTCGTTGGGCTTCTTTTGGGGTACTACTGGACATTTTCATGGCGAAATATTGCCTCAGAGAACTTGAGCATGTATTTTTTGACTGTATTAAACCACTGTTTCTATTTTAAATGTGAACAATTTTAGAATAAATGTATTTAGCCAAAAAAAAAAAAAAACTCTCTAGGATCATTAAAGTAGACGTCACTGCAGTGGAAACGCTGATCACATCACATTAATCTTAAAATAAATAAAACAAAGAGGACGATAAGCAACATAGAGGTATTTTGGAGAGTAAATTTACTTATGAGTATATCCCTCAGTATAACTCCTTTTGACCATTTTCAAGCTGTCCTTATCCCTTAGTATATGCAAATGATGACTGTTCTGATTGGCTGCCCTGTACTGCACCTCATTCAGAATGGAGTTCAGACAAAAACACCCCTTATGACTTCACAAAAACAGTGAATTCAGAGGAGCGCATGGCAAGTTTTTACGTGTTGTGGATCAAATCAATAATATAAAATAAAAAATCTACGTGAATTAGGCCCTTCAAGTGGGCTGTGTAAAATTGTAAACAAAATGTCTCTTAGTTTTTGACAAGTGCATTTTTTTTATTTATATGTATAGCTTAAGCACTTAACAAGTGGCATTAGATCCAAATACTCTATGAAAATATTTTTTTAATTATATAAAAGAAGAAAAAATCCAATATACCAAAAAAACAAAAAATATATAAAAACCTCATCCGTTTAAAACAAAAAGGCAATAAAGGCAAATCCAAAATAAAAATCTTCAACATAAAACAAAACAAAAATCCAGTATAAAAAATAAAAGTCCTTCAACTTGGCGCTAACTGAAACTGATCCCAGCTTTAGAAGTGTGTGTAAAAAATGTAGTCCGTACAAAGGTAGCAAATGGAATTGTGTGTGTGTGTGTGTGTGTGTGTGTGTGTGTGTGTGTGTGTGTGTGTGTGTTTGTTTGTTTATGTTGTGCATGTGTATATGAGTGTATGTGTATGTGATTGTACGTGTGTGTATGTGTATGTCATTGTGTGTGTGTGTGTGTGTGTGTGTGTGTGTCAGCTCGAGGCGGATGTGGTTCGCGCGCCCTCAGTGTGTGTTCTGAGCGGCAGGAGGGCGCATGGAAAAGCGCCTGTAAAGTGTCAGAGAGCACTGAGATGGGGAGCAGGGGGGCGGGTGGGGGGCTCGTCGAGTAGAGTAAAAGCATTCAGACAAATAACGACACGACCCGACGCAAAAATGTTCTCCAAAAAGAAGAAGGAACTGATAAAAACGCACTCCATGTCGAAGAAGAGTGGAACAGGAAGCGCAGCGCCTCTCAGCTCCTCATCAGTAAGTAGCGGCGCATCCTCACCTCCTCCTCCTGCTTCAGTAGCCCACCCAGGACAACTGGACATAGGCTCGCTTTAACTCCACTTTAACAGCTGTAGACTACCAGAAACGAACTGTTTATATCTTTAAACCTCGCGTTTGCACTTTTTACTTCTCTCAGAGGCGAAAGAAGGAATTGTTTACCCCAGGAATTGTCATTTTTATTGTGTTTTTTCCCCCCATCATATCGCTGTAACTTTTCTCCATAGGTGACAAAGGGATGCGGTTTAGCTTGTAAATTTTGGCTGTTTTTTACTTCAACTGGTTGTGAGTAGTGTAGGATGGGCTCCAGGTTAGTTGTGAAACTGATGTGAACATGATGAAGAGGGGAGCAGTTGGGAAAAGCAGCTACAGCCCTTATTCTACAAGTCAGAGGGTCAAGAAAGCAGACACTAAATCAAAACTGGATATCTTGGCCAGTAGACCCAATGTCTGGCTCAAGCAGGTAGGTCTTTCTGCCCTAAACTCTCTTCACACGCATCAGATTACTCCTAAAATTATGTTTTTTGGGGACCCAGGCTATGATCACTTGAATTATTAATGTGATTGTGTATTTCCAGAGCAGTTAGTACGTTATAAAGCGCATGTTGGGTTTCGAACTGCTGTGTCTACACACTTCCTGGCCTCAGGGCTCAGGGTTCTTCATGCATGTACTGTGAGAACCACGTTTCGAGATGAGTTTATCTCCTGAATGTGCTGAGCTTGTAGATATGTGAATGTGTTTTTATTCACGTATCATATTTCAGAGTGCCCTTCGTGATCAATCGAGCTGATGCAAGGTCCTTAACACCGTCACATTGTTTTTTTGTGTGTTTTCCGTGTGTGTGTGTTTTCGTCTGTGAGGGGCCCACGCTCGCACCATTGGAGTGCTTTAACTTCTGATTCAGGGTGTGACAGGAAATAGGCCGAGGTGTTACACAACAAGCTCTTGTGAAAGACTCTTCGTTTACCAACAGATGTCTTGCAGACTCTGTCTAAATGTCTCCAGAAAAGATGCACCACACACCAAAACCCGATTTTCTCCTGTAGTTCCTGGCAGGGGTTGGGTTTACTGGTTTCCCCTGCCTCAAATTCTCTTGCTGATACGTTTTCCTCATCTTCCCTCTCGTCTCCCTGATTTCCCCTCAGCTGTCCATCCTCCAGGAGCAGCCTCGGAAAGACCAGACAGACTCCAGCACTTCGGCCTCTTCTTCCTCCAATCCTGCCACCCTATGCTTCTCGGTGGTGGACGGCCCCAGCTGCCCTGGCACTCCCTCTGCCCAGCACACTAAGCTGGTGGGATGCCCGTCCCCCGTGGGCACGCTGAAGAGACCCACCGCCCTGAGCCGGCATGCCAGCGCCGCAGGTTTTCCTCTTCAGTCATGGGTGTTCAGTAAAGGCCAGGGTCGGGCGGCCATTGCCCAGAGCCCGCAGTCCGAAGTTGCAGAGATGCCCTCCATCATTGAGGTGGAAGACATCCCCTCACTGCTGCGTGTGGTGGCCCGCTTCGCTGAGGCTGTGGAGAAACTGAAAGACGTGGTGCTTGAAGGTAAGAGACAGATGGGTTTGGGTTTAGCAGGAGACTGTTCAGTCAGAGTAAAGTCTTTCTTTTAAAATGTTTTATTTTGAAGTTACAGTGTAAAAACAGGCTCAAGAAAGGGGTATTTGAGATGCCATAGAAGTCTGGAAGCTTTCAATGGATGTTGCATTTTTTGGCCTGGACCTTTGTGAGTGTGCTGAGAAATGCATCTGTTTTCAAACATAAATGTAGGACTTTAAATTAGCTACTTGATTTAAAAAATGATGTTAACAGACTATCAGACATTCTCCACTAAAAATCTGTTGTGAAATTGAATGGGCTGATGCTTAAATTTGCATATATACTTAATATTATGTATTTATATCTGTATACATACTGTATAATAAATCTATTACATTATTTAAGATACAGAGATGTAGGACAGTGGTTGTATATTTAATAAACAGTGTTGGGCACGTACCTTTAAAAAAGTAATTAGTTACAGTTACTAGTTACTTCTCACAAATAGTAACTGAGTT
>JBBJLR010000040.1:8876418-8891333 GCA_037577145.1 Brachypetersius gabonensis | reverse complement strand
TCTCTCTCTCTCTCTCTCTCTCTCTCTCTCTCTCTCTCTCTCTCTCTCTCTCTCTCTCTCTCTCTCTCTCTGTCAGGCTGAGGAAGCTGAGGCCACATACCGCACATGCATTGCAGACGCCACCACACAGCACCAGGAGCTGGAGCACACGAAGGTCACCGTGCTGAGGCAGATCCAGGAGGTCATCAAGCAGAGTGACCAGACGCTCCGCTCAGTGAGTGGCTGTCTTGTGCTGTCACTGTCTCAGACAGATTTAAATAAGCCATCTGTGTAGTTATTTCTACACACCACTCGTTTTTTTCAGACCTGCATCATATTATAATAAATGAACCTGGGTGTAGGTGAACAAACCAAGCTTTGGCTGTACTGTGACTGGAGACTATTGGAACGACTTCAAAATCTCTGCCAGCATGTCTGTGACCATTCCTGAACTCCAGTCTGTTAAAATGCTTAGATGTACTGCAGTGATTATTACTGTGTATTCTGTAACTAAGCTGAAACTATAATGTAATTATGAGAGTAAGAAATTGAAGCATGGGCCCATGTGGGTCATTACATTTAATGAGCATAATTAAAAACATGCTTCCTTTATTTTTAGGCCACCATTTCTTACTACCAGACGATGCATGTGCAGACGGTGGCCCTGCCCGTTCACTACCAGACCCTGTGCGAGAGCAGTAAGCTGTATGACCCGGGACAGCAGTACGCCACCCACGTCAAAGACCTGCAGATGAGCGACGAACCCGAAGTCCATTATGACTTCGAGGCCTACAGCCTGACCAGCAGCCAGTGTGTTTCACACTTCATACATAAAAACAAACAATAAACTGGAACAGTAACGATTTACATTGGCTCAAATTATGAAGCAAAAAATAGAGATATAATTACAATTAGTATACATTCAGTACTGTGCAAAAGTCTTAGGGACTTGCAAAAATAACATGAGTGTTTTTTCACATTAATATGACTAAATATCTGAAAAAGATAAAATACAAATAACATTAAACAGTAAATAGTGGTTTTATGTACAGTATATCAATATGGTCCTTGTGGAAGTACAGTATTACTTGTAGTTTCCATCAGAAACCTGGTTTGACTCGATCAGACCTTAATTAAATTAACTCAGGAGCTGCTGATGGAGTTTCACAAATCCGAACAACGGCTGGAGGAACCGAGGAGGAATCCTCTTGATACTTTTTACAGCTTTCTTGTTTGTTTGAATTTATTCTAATATTAACGTTGCTGGCAGAAATACATATTATCACCCGCTGAGAAAAATGCCTTAAAACAATATGCATAGGTGGCTAGAACTTTTGCACAGTAGTGTATTTAGTATCTGTAATGATCTCACTGTTCTGTTTGCTGTGTTCTGTAGTTGATTGTGTGTGTTTGCCTGGTTCTGACTGTAGGCAGGCAGCCAGAATACGCAGTGACAGTTCTAACCCAGACGCTCAGAGCAGCACTGAAGCGTCGGCAGCAGCAGGAGAGGATTCGGCCTCTCACAAAGAGGAGAACAAGAAGGGTGTGTAGAGGGTTTTTGGATTATAAATGAAAAAGCATTTTATGATTGTTATATATTATAGGAAAACCGATTTAAGATTTGAAAATCTGATCAGAGCTGCAGTATATTGTGGTCTATAAGATGGAGTTTCTAAATGGAGATTTCACAAGTTTTGTCCAGCAGACTTTAAATGAAAATATAGAAATATTGAATTTGCAGATTTGGGGGAGATTACTATAAAACTGATGTTCAATGTTTTGTGGAATTTGCCCCATGCCAATGTAATCATTTCTTAACAACTAGCCACAGACAGCAGGTTAAAAAGCCCAAACGATACACTATATGGACAACAGTATTGGGATGCCTGACCATTACACAAACAGTGACTTTAATAACATTGCATTCAAATTCATAGACTTTGATATGGAGTTGGTCCCCCTTTGAAGATATAACATCTTCCACGCTTCTTGGAAGGCTTTCCACAAGATGCTGGAGTTTCTATGGGCATTATGGCATTGCACAAAATGTCTTGTTGTGCAGAAGCATTAAGTAAGGGGCCCAGGCCAAACCCTGACAACCCGATGAATACTTTTTTTCAATTAGTGTCACAAACTATTTCTCTATTTATATCCCCTGTTAACAAATAACAAGTCACGATTAACCAAAAAAGAACAAAACATGATTTGGATTTTGATTAATAAGGAAAATAATGAGCTGGGGCTTTTATTAGCTTTTAAATATTAGGGTACAGTTGCTCAAAAATATGGTTAAACAAAAGGTAAGGTTTCATTTGTTTGTTGTTTGTCTCATTTGTATTATGATTCATAAGACATCTTATTATCAGTAACGTTTATTATAAGTAACATTGTGTTGATACATCTTATCAATAAAATTTTTTGTACCAGGTCACATGACTCACAAATCATGGGGTTCGACAGTAAGCGACACAGACAGTGTGTGTGGAGGCGGCGGACTTGGCTCCCCCACTACCAGCACAAGTATGGTTGAGAAATTAGCAGTTTTATGTGTTGAATGTGTCGATTAAATAAATACAGGAGAAAGTTAGAGACCTAATTTTGCCTCTTCTGGTGTTTTGTGATCATGCTGCAGGTGACATCAGTAAACTGGCACGGACAGCGTCCACAGGAACCATGTCATCAAATGAGGACACAGATGAAAAGGATGGAAACATGACTTCATTTGAAACTCCTAGTAAGGAGCCTGGTTTCCCAGACCTGGGAATACTGCATAGGCTTTTTATAACGATATACTCTTAGTTTCCTCCAAGATCCATATCCATGAAGGTTAGGGGAATTGTTTTCAAAATGGTAGTTACCGGGTTAAAACTGTAATTTCATGGTGTGTTAGATTTTGTCATAGTATTGCTTACCTCAGAGCAGTGATGCAGGAGTCTTTAACATTACACATCTTGAATTATTGCTTACCTCAGAGCAGTCATGCAGGAGTCTTTAACATTACACATCTTGAATTCGATGTTTTGGAGACATTTTCCCTTGGGCAATTTTGGCCTTCACCATTTTCAATACAGACGATTGAGGCTGTTCTTATGAAATGACTTTGTTGTTTGTGGAACTAATAGATGAGTTGCTAATTGACTCAAGCCAATATCCCTGTGGGTGGGGAAAAGTGGACTGTGATCTCAAAATTTCAACTCCCTCAGAAAATGGTTTTAACTTGCTTTAAGTGATTTGATGTTGACCTACCCTTTATGCTTGTCTCTCCTTTCAGATATTAACGGTATCGAGCCGGAGATTGTGGTCCCTACCGGGCCATTCCGGAACATCGGCCTGTCCAAAGCTGCGCAGACGCACCGACTGCGTAAACTGCGCTCTCCAGCCAAGTGCCGGCAGTGTGACAGCTATGTGTACTTCCAGGGGGCGGAGTGTGAGGAGGTGAGGCATCTGTGAAGCTCAACCTCTAGGAGCTGGGTTGAGATGGTGCCAAGCAATCCACACTTTTGTTCTGCTTCATTTTGTTTATGACAAGATGTTAGATGTTAAAATCTTTGTCAAACTAGAAACTATTAATTAAAACTTTAATAACAAAAGTGTGATTTAAACTTCATTTTGGACACCGGATTACATTTTCCCTGGATATTATTTTAAATGTTTTTAACTGTGATATAGTCATGGCTAAGTCATGGCTCTATTGTAACTAATGCTATGCATTAGTTTTATGATTTGAATGATGGTCAGCTGTTTCAGGTTAGTTTCAGACAGAATTTTGTTGGACTTCTGAGTTTCTGACTTGGACAGAAATTTGTTAGAGATGGGACAGGTTCATACTTGAGATGAGAAGCTGTGGGCTGACATGACAAAATTGGCAGTTGGTGTTCTCCAAGTACACTGAGCTGCTGCTAATAATAATAATAATAAATATTATAACAATAACAATTTGTATTTGTAATTCACTTCACATTAAAGCAAATCTTAAAGAGCTGCAAGGTAAAATGCATCATTATAAAAGACTAACTGGGCAGCTGGATGGCCTAGTGGTTACAGGGTGTTGGCCCTGCAATTAGAAGTTTGGGGGTTTGAATCCCAACTGCTAGCGTGTCACCACTGAGCAAGGTCCCCACTGTCCCCACACGCTGCTCCTAGGGCGCTCCTTGTTGGCGGCAGGCAACTGCTTCACTTGGTGAATGGGTTAAAATGCAGAGAAAGAATTTCACATTGTTCACATTGTGCTGTGGTGTGTTCACGCATGACTATAAGGGTTAATAAATAAATGAATGATATGAAAACTAACATAAAACATTTTAACATGTTTTACATTCTGCTAAAAAGGAAAGTTATTTTTTAAAACTCTTGTCCGTGGTCCCCCCAGAAGATCAGGGAGGGCGTTCCATAGAGAAGGGGCAGCAGAACAGAAAGCTGTCTAATGTTTTAGGTTTTGTCGCTGTTGGCAGTGTTTCTATCTTCAGAACAGTCTATATGAAGCTGAGTGCTAGCTTTCCTCCTCACATTTAGTTCATTTGTGTCTTATGTATTAAACAAATATGTGAAACAACTCAAACGCAATGCAAAGTGTCTTCTTTTTTCCCTTTTTTCCAGTGTTTCCTGGCCTGCCATAAGCGCTGCTTAGAGACTTTGGCCATCCAGTGCGGCCATAAGAAACTACAAGGTCGCCTCCAGCTCTTCGGGGAGGATTTCACCCTCGTGGCCTCCAACAGCCCTGATGGTATTCCCTTCATCATCAAGAAGTGCATCTGTGAGATAGAGAGGAGGGCACTGAGGATGAAGGTGAGTGCAGGGCTGAAAGCCAGTGGGTGGAACCCATTAACACAAGTGCAAATTCTCTGTTTAACACATTGATATTTACAGTATTTAGCATACGCTATAATCCAGAGTGTCTGTGCTTTGTAGTCCATTAAGAAACACCTCCCTCATACTAGTAAACCTAACCTTAAAATTAAGAGCTCCTAAAAGATAAAGATGCTGCCAGAGTTGAAGGTAGCCCACTAGGGCCCTATCAGAACACACACAGAAGACTTTTTTTGGTAAAGCTTTTGCTAGGTAAGTCAGACATGAATGTGTAGTGTTCAATCCTGAGTGCTCAGTGATAAGAAAGGTCTTCAGTCACTGTGAATATACTGCTCTAACTCCCCCCTCCTCAACTCAGGGCATCTACCGGGTGAATGGAGTGAAAACCCGGGTGGAGAAGCTGTGCCAAGCCTTTGAGAACGGCAAGGAGCTGGTGGAGCTGTCCCAGTCCTCTCCACACGACATCAGCAACGTCCTGAAACTGTACCTGAGACAGGTAAGGTGTCCCTACACCCTTTATCACCTCCCAAAACCTGATTTATATCATGATTTTACAATGAGTTATAATTAAAGATGTTGTTGACCTCAAGGTTCTACAAAAAATCTAATTTTGATAAAGGCCGTAATAATGCTTTGTTGTTTCAATCAAATTGAAACAGGGCAGGGTTCAATTCTGGTCATGGAGACACAGTTGATAGTATAGTCTGGTGATTTGTCTATTTAAAACCATTCACTAAACCTGGCAATTAAGACATGAGGTGAATAAGGTATGTTTAAGCAGAGAAATCACTGTGCCAGAAACCAGCCGTCTAGAACCTGGACTGAAGAACCCTGAAATAGGGAACGAGTCATTGCCAGGCAGTTGTGTTGAACTCCAGTCCTGGAGGGCTGTGATCCAGCAGGTTTTGGTGATTTCCCTGCTCAGAAACACCTAATTCACCTCAGCAGGTGAAAACCTGGCTGATCGGGTGTCAGAGGTTTTTAGCTTTAGTTTTGTAATGGAGCTGTGTGGCTAATGTTGCTAACAAGTAATGGAAGATTATCAATTTTCAAACTGCATGATTAAATCTTTACACACCAGTAGATCTTGTGTTTTCAGAAGCAGCATGATATACTGGATCAAAAGTGTGTCATTTAGCTACATCTCCTTACTGATTCCTTACATGTTATATTCATTCGCTTTGTAGCACCTGTGTAAAACTTAGGAAGCACATTTTAAACACAGTTTAAACACGTCTTCACTAATCGATTTCACCTTGCATACACAATCCTGTTTCTGTTCTTCCATCCAGCTTCCAGAGCCTGTTATGTCTTTCCGGCTTTACAACAGTCTGATGGGCCTGGCTAAAGAGAGCCTGGCCCTGGTGGGGCCTGAGGGGCCAGAGTCTGGGAAGGGGCCAGATCTGGTGAATCTGGGCTCGGAGACGGACCCTGAGCTCTTGGCCCTGTTGCACCGACTGAAGGAGCTCCTCACAGATCTCCCCAAAGCTAATATCACCACGCTACGCTACATAGCGCGCCACCTCCGCAGGTACCAGTAACATGATGTGCTGCACAGACTCCTGTGATCCTGTTGCAAAATTAACTAATTTTTCATCACGAATTCTGTTACTGCATGTTCTATACTACTGTTTTCAAAGTATGAGCACTGGTTTTCAAACCACCTAAAGTAAGAATTGACATTGTAACTGTGGCTACAGTTTAAAGAGAAATTGAGCATTATGTCACTTTAGTTCTTTTTAAGATGTGATTGGGATTTTATGTTTACTTCTACCTCCAGAATTGCAGAACTGGAAGAAGACAATAAGATGAGCCCCAGTAATCTGGGTATTGTATTTGGGCCCTCTCTGATGCGGCCTCGGCCTTCGGGGGCCACAGTGTCCCTCTCATCTCTGGTGGATTACCCCTATCAAGCCCGCATTGTGGAGACCCTCATTGTGTTTTACCCCACTATCTTTCCATCCGCACACCGCACAGGCAGCACCGGTGTAGTCCACTCCCCATCCCTGCAACAGGTGTGTGTGTGCGTGCGTGCGCATGTGTGTGCATATTTGCATGCTCTGTTGCTCAGAGCTCAAATACACTTACAAGCCTTTAGTAATAATTCAATTTAGATCATGTTCCTTTGAAATATGATAAAAAATCAAGAAAGGCATGAATATTATAAGGAGATAGAGCAAAATGCACTCTTGTGTAATGAATGTGTAAGAATTCATTAACATTTTCATTTTGGGAAATGTTTTTCAAGACCTGAATGCTTGCCTACTGTTTGTTTAAAGTAATTTACATACACAATCCTCAAAGAGTGTGGTACTGTTCTGGATGTAAATTAGTATGTAATAGAATATAATATAGAATATCAACCCCTGTACACCTTTAGAGAACTTTATCGCTTCTCAAATATCCGCTGAATTGCTCTCTAAATCTTTCTGTCTGAAATGTGACTGTGTATTATTACAGCACACTTGAATTGTTTTGTTTTATCACAGGAGAGCAGTATGGACGGGGAAGACTCTGGAACAAATGATGGAGATGAGGCGGATCACACTGAGGATCATGGGGAAACTGAGGCAGCCAAGCTAAAAGACAAAGGTGGGCCATTTTAGGACTTTTTTGTACTTTAAGCATTTAAACACTAAGGGTTGGTTTCCCAGACAGGGATTAAATCTTGGACTATCATTTCCTTTTCTAAAAATTTCTCTTCACAGCACTACATAATCCAGGACTAGACTTAATCCCTGTCTGGGAAACCGACCCTAAGGGTTAATATGAGGTCCCACATTTAGATTGCTTACTCTCATAACCACATTGCATTCATATTTCATTTTTCAACCAATGCGTGATAACTGAAAAATAAGTTTAGGGATTGAGGGGTTAATCTGTGCTGTTTATGTGCCTTTTTAAACATATTTTTCATGGTTTACTTTAACAGAAGGCTCCACAGGCACGCTGGGCTCGCTGGAGCACAGCCTGGACTCTGACTCAGAGCTGGAAGAGGAAGGACGGGCAGAAGCTCAGACTCTCAGCCCCACAGACCATTGCAGCAACCAGGACCCTGACCATGATCCTAAACTTCAGAGCCCCTCCGGCTCGGACAGTGAGCCTCCTGCTCTGCCCGATAGTGAGCCTCCAGACCTCCACAGTCCAGAAGAGGAAGAGGGTGCCACTGTGAGCTCACTGGAAAATCAACCAGTCCAGTAAAAAGAAGGCACTTTCCTCCAGTGCTGCTCAGGGGACAACATCCAGCTACAGGAACAGAGCAATATGATTTGTTTAAAATTTGGTCTATTCTGGCAATAGTATCAAATCAGGTACTAGCGGAGCTGCACGATATGGACTGTAATGTACCATATTACATTACAGTTAATTTCATTTAATAATATATTTAAAAGACATTAGTGAATCACCAATGTGGTGAGATCTGCCTAATTTCTTAATTGTTAATAAATTGCATTATTTTTTGTCGAAATGGGTTGCATTTGTTCCTCCATCCATCAAAAAACTATTCAGTAGTTAAATATGGGGCTACTTTGCATGTTGCCAAATCCAATAATCAACTACTGATGAACAGACACTGTATTGTGTGACTCTAGGTACTACCATAAAAACTGTGACTATGTTTGAAATTGACTGGTCTATGGGACTGTATGTGTCTTACTGAGTTTTGCCTCAGAAATGCTTAAAATAACTCAATGTTAAAGAGTTCCTTTCATCAACATTATTTGGATATTTAAATGCGGTTTTGCAGTTAAATACATAAGGGTTTGGAGGTGAATCTCATTCGTTGCCTAGAGCAGTTTTCAGTTTAGTTGTGTTATTTTGTGATGCTTCAGCAGACCACATGCTTTTCATACGTCACTATAAGGTAATTGTTTGAGAGACAGCGATGCGCCACACTGAACCAAATATTTTCTTTCCTTTTCTGTGTCAAAGTGGGTGAAATATGTTCAGAAATGTTTTGTACCGCCAAAGAAATTGTTATATTGTTCTATTCTTTGAATAAAGTCTGCTTGACTCTAATATATGTGAATGTATACAAGTACATTATTTACTGAATATATGTAAGCAAATGTCTGTTCAAAAAGAGCAGAGAAAGAGGCTTATTTGATTAAGTATTTTTAAAAAAGTATTTGCATTTATTCACACTTTAAACTAACTCCCGTTGAAAGGGATGTGTCATCTGTTCCATTTGCCTCCAATGATGTGAGTTTAAAGTATTATTACATTTCCATACATTACGTTCAAGGTCAATTAGAGGTGCTACATTTTCCCAAGACATTAAATGTGTGTGTCTGTCTGCCCTGTGATAGACTGTTGACCTATCCAGGGTTTTTTTAAGCCTCTTGGCTTAGGAGTGCCGGGACAGGCTCCAGCCCCCAGGACCCTGGTTAAGGATGAGCAGCACAGATCAGACTTCTCTAGATTGCTTCATGAAGCCGCGTTACTTTTACAAACGGACTCTGACATAAGTAAGCCAATGTGATGCTAAAACTTCCCATGCTGTTGTAACACATTTAAATGCAAACATAATGCTTGGATTGTTACTGGAGTAGATTAACTGGTGGCTGAAACGGGCGTTTTTTCAGTTCCTGATAAGGGTTTGTACTCTTCCTCAGGGGAGGAGTCGTTAGTAATGCAAATTAAGCCAAAAAGGCAACGACCAGGCAATAAACCAAACTGGTGAAGGCACAAGGCTGGCTTTGTTTAAATGAGCTCATTGTTTTTATTTTCACCATTCTACCCAAAGAACCTGATGGCATTCCGAAGAGGAAAAAAGGTGAGTGTTTTCTGTTCTCAGGCTTACGGTACGTTTTACTGACATTACAGAGTAATGATCAAAAGTCTTAAGCCACCCCTTATTTCTTGTATTTTGCTTTGAGTCTCCTTGTTTGTGCAAAAATACTATTATATGCCTCTCTTAATGAATAGATTAAATAATGAATAGATTAAATGAGTAGACAAATGTTTTACTACAACAGGCTGCTTAAAGATAAAAGGAGCATAGACAAAGAAGTTCCAACCACTCAGCATTCAGCACCACCAGTATACTGATCACCGCCTGATCATCTGGAATCACCTGCTCCTGTTTCTTTACTGGTTCAGGACTTCAGGTAGATGGTATTTGTTTTGCTTGAATGATTCATACACAGGTCAATATGTGTCTTAACAAAAACATTCATCTGAAACTGGTCCGGTTCAGGGACTGGACTGGAAAGGAGTCTTTGAAAGTCTTTCAGGAAGCCTGGAGAACTGTTCCTCAAGACATATTAAAAATACAAGTCTGGCTCTTTGGAAGCAAAATATTAAGAAATGAGTGGCTCAAGACTTTTGCACAGAGCTGTGTACCAAACATTTACAAATCTAATATATATTACTTAACAAACTAATATGGTTTAGGCAATGCTAATTCAAGGCAGATCCAGTACTGTTATGATGGGGAAGTACTGTTATGATGAGGGTTGAAAACTTTTTGGGTTGTTCCCTGTATTCAGTGGTCATTACCTTCCAAAAGTGGTCCAAGACAACAGGTGAACTGGGATGTGCTGAACTAGTCTGATTCATGGAGACCCCAGTTCACAACTTCTAGGGCTTAAAGCATCTTGGTTCCAGATACCACAGCACCTTCAGAGGTCTTGTGTATAGTCCAGCAGTTTTAAAACCATCAGGTGATGTTGACAGGCAGAAAGAGTAATCAAAATGTTTTAAAGTTAACATATTGTAGATCGTCTCTGTTGAGGGTAGTGTTTACACTTCATGCTAAATCCAGCATAACACACTAAAAGCTGATCATGACTGACAATGTCTGCATGATCTTGCCTCTTTGCAGCTGCATTCCTTTAGTATGCCAGAAAAGGTTAAGGGCCACATGGGTGGACAGTTTTAGCAGCTGGAAATTCACACCAACACACATGTGAGCGCATGACTGTGAAAAGGAGAACATAAAAACAATAGGTATCAAAGTACACTGGTCATCCAATCAGACTCCTGCTGTGGAAACTATAGAGTCAGTTTCGAAAGATACCGAACCAGAAACTCTTTACTCAGCACTGTGTTCAGGTACACATGGGAAAAAAAATGGACAGGCCAGTATCTCAAGAGAAAGCACCTCACATCTCACACTTACTTCCATGAATACAGTCTGGTTGTCGAAGCTGTTCATGTACATATTCTAGGTACTGACATTTAAATATAAACCTGCTTGGCTAGCAGTGTTTTAAGACTGTGGGGTCCAAGTTCAAGATCAAGTTAATTTATATAGCACATTATCACAAATGGTCATTCAGTGTGCTTTACAGAAATAGAATACAAAATAAAATAAAATAGAATAAAAATGAAATGAAAGAATACAAAAATGAAAGCGCAACATAAGAGCAAATGTTTAAAAGAAGGTGGAGGAAAATAAAAAGCAACTTTTTAAAGCTACTGTTGGTGCAGATCTGATAAATTAAACAAATGACAAACATATTCAGAGCTTCAGAGCAGGTACAAAAAACAAACGCTGTTTTTGTAGATAAGGTCCACTGGCCTTGCCCAAAGGGCACTAAACCCAAAGGTGTACCCAAACCCACCCCTCTGCACGTCCCTATGAAAACGTATCTCACTGGGTCTCATTCTTACATACATACGAACGTCATCCATCCTGCCCACTGAGTTGATATCAACCTTCATCACCTGGACCTTTCTTTCAACACTTAATCATTTTCTTCTTTCTTGTTCCTTTCTTTTCTCGTCATCAACCCTCCTCCAGGAGATCCGCTTTCTTCCACACAAATGACTATGATCCAGACAATCTAGGTCTTCAGAATAACATAATGAGCTGAGACAGGTGCATCAGGTGGTCTACTGCAATGCTGAGCCCCCAAGACTGCTCTAAAACAGTTCAAGGTTCAAGGATACTTTGCCATGAGCAGGTGTGAACACATAGTTTGATATTTGAGATATGAGATATTTCTGCATGGACTCTGGTGCACCATTCAGGCCTTGTTTTCCAGTTCCTGAGGCTCACTGCCCTGCACATCTGAGCATTTTCATTGCCTCCAACACATGTGATCCAACTAATCAGCTGGTTATCAAGCCCTTACTGTGTTGAAATGAGTTTGGTGAAGAAGGGAAGGCAAAAAAAAAAGTTATTATTGGAGCTACTCAGTAGAACTATTTCACTCACTCATCAAACATGCTTGTAAATGTGATGAGTGTGAAGAACCTTTTAAATGTTTTAAAGACAATGGTGCAATATAAAAATAATTTACCCTTTTCTTTATATTATATGGAGGTTCTTTAAAATTTACTGACACATAACGTTTACATCACATGCTGCAGTGTGTTACTGGAACAACTCGCTAGAACTCAGTTCCTGAACAAACAGAATTATAAATAAAATATGAGGGTGAAGAACCTTTTCAAGATTAAAGGAACCTTCACATATCACATAATTTACTAGATTAATGTTTATTTACAGATCCTTTATGGAGATTCTTCAAACTTTACTGACACACCTTGTTTACAAAGTGTTTCTTTAAAGAACAGTCGACTGAAAGGTTCTTTGGGGAACAGTTCTGTGGTGTCAAGCAAAGATCCCTTTCTGTGAGTTTATACATTATAAAATGACTTGGTAAAAAGGCAGAGTCCCAAAACCTTTGTCCATATAGTGTATAATCAGTGCTGGTCTCAGTCAGGTTTAGTTTGTGAGGAGCCTGTTCTTCCCATTATTGAAAACATGACTAGTGAACACTAGAGGGCGCCCGTGGGCGAGCTGAATTGGGACAGGTGGGGCTGAGCTTCTGTCAGAGACGTCGAGGGTTCACTTTTCAAGTGCTGTCGTCCTGTCTAAATATTTACTAAAATATTCAATGTTCTTTGATTTTAAAATCAATGTAAACTCACCGCTTGCCTCCCAGCTACTGGAGAGCAGTGTTTGCCGGGCTGAGCTGCTGATTTGCTGACAGGTCGCTGTCGGAAAGTCCTGTAACTGGAGCTGAAAGGCGTTTAGAAATACCACTGCAGTGCTGAAATGTTTTAAACGGTTCTGTAATAAGAATCGTTTGTTTATCTGTATTAAAAGATCAATTATTTACAAATTACAATTTTGCCCCTATTTAATTTGCCTCATCTGAGACGTGCTTGCAAGCGCCCACTTGTGCGTTGATTTTAGTTCATGGTTTCTGGAACCATTATAGAACCTGTACCTGTTCTGACTCTATTTGTTCCTCCTCTGTACTCTGACTGCCTTCTGTTCCGCAGTGATTAAGTCTGTACATGAAGGCCTCATTATTAGCTGTCTCTTTTACTCGCTCTAATTCTCCCAAGTCTTGGCTCCTCCTGAGGTTTCTTCCTTCAGCTTTAGGGAGATATTCCTCTCCTCAGGGCCTTGATTCGGTAAAGCTGCGTTGCAAAAAAGAGTAATCTAGAAATAAAATTGAGTTGAATTGAAAAAGTGAATCATTTTGGTATAACGAAGGACAGAAAACATTCCTAATACAGGAAGACCCAGAGCTGGTTTAAAGGCCATTATTGTGATTTGATAGAGGCCCCACTGATGCCAGACTGTTTCTTACTAATCTAAGAATCCAGAGTGTCACTGATTCCTCTTAAACTATTGTCATTGTTCTTACTAATATTATCACTATTACAAGCACCATTAATATTACTTAATAATACGTAATATTAATAATAAATAATAATAATATTGTTACATTTTTTCACACACTTAAAACAATGCATAGATGTAAGAGGTTTGCTACACTTACCATATGAATGAGATATTATTAAAAGGAGGTCATTGTGGTCAGATTTAATATATTGCCAAATGTGGAATGGAAATAATCCCATGTGCTCAGCGTTTATTTCCAAATAGAGTTTTTTTTTTCAAATAGAGGGATCAACAGCACAGCTATACTGCACCCTACACATCATACACATCATACACACCCAACATTTCCCAGTAAAGGAAGCCTAAAAATAAATCTGTGCTACTTTAGACCTTGACACACTCAGCTCAGTTTGCAGGTGTTGAAATCATCATATTTAAAATGCGTTGCATAATTAATTTACACACTGCCACATACATATGCAAGCTTTATAAATGTAGTTATTTACTATTATTAGTAGTAGTATTAGTTTGTTTAACAAATGAGTAAAGGATTTCGTCAGTTAAGCTTTGGGGTTTTGCAGAACATGGGGCTGGTAAAGATTTAGGATTATTTCCAAATCTGTTACTCAACAGCCTTTGAGAAGAAAGAGCTATTTGTTTGTGTTCCCCGCCTGTTCCCACACATCCAGGCTGTGGTGTGACTGGCCTCTGCAGCGTGCATTTAATGTTCTGGAGATGAAAAGAGAAAACATGCAGTTTATTAGTGGTGTGTTGCTCTTCAGCACTCTGGCAGGTGGTGGGATGATGGCCACACTGGTAATGTATCTGGCTTTAATGCTGCTTGTACAGTATTTAATTGAATATAGTTTCAGTTGAGGCCTATTAAACCAAAGCTTTGTAGTTTGCAGAGTTCAATGTGTAAAATAGTACTGTTCTGAGTTACTCTGTTTGTGAGACCTTTCAAAGCCTATCAGTTTTAGAATGCCATGTTAACACAAGAAGGTCAAAATGGCACAATAGTGTGAGACTGTGCCAAGACACAAGCTTACACAAAGCTCAGTGAGTTAGGTTGGTACGTATCCGAAAAATAAAGCTTTAGTGTGCTTCATTTGACAATTTCATCTAGCTTCTAGACTAACTACTGGATTTAAACTAGGTTATTTTGTCTTATGTGACACTATAGGGCAGCTTTATCAGTTCATCTGTTTGACAGAATTCATTACAGTATATACTTTTCATATATTTATATAGTTTTTAAACTTACCACATTGGTTAGTATGCAGTACATGGGAATATATATTGTAAATCCCTGCAGTGCCACTCCTAACTTCTAGTCAAGCCACTGAACTACAGGCTAATTAATGCTACTTGGTTGTTGTATGTCTTGATTCAGCACAAAATAAACACCAGAGACAAGTTTTTTTCAGATATATACACATATGGGTGTAGTATATAAATATATGTATATATATATGTGTTTGTGTGTGTGTGTGTGTGTGTGTGTGTGTGTGTGTGTGTGTGTGTGTGTGTGTGTGTGTGT
>JBBJLR010000040.1:8847251-8868647 GCA_037577145.1 Brachypetersius gabonensis | reverse complement strand
TCAAAAAGTTGATGTGACTGAAAAAAACTGAAAGCAGATCTGAAATCAGCATGAAAAACTGGTTTAGAAAAGTGTGTTGTGGTTTCTGATGATTATTAAAAATATGTGTTATGAAATAAATGGATTAGTGGTAAAAACCTGTTGTATGGCTGGTAGTTTGTGATCTCGGTTTCAGTGATTTCTTACACTGGAATGTGTTTCATTGCAGTTTTTACAATACATCTGTTACTTGAAGACATACATACTGGTGCCTCAGTATATCAGTGTGATGTGTGTTAACTCAACCAATCAGACTGCATGAACTTCCACTGTGCAACTGCACTACCATGTCTGACCTCAGCACTGTACTTTTGAAAAATAACATCTTTCTCTGTCTTCTAGCTCAATCAAGTGGAATTTCACAAAGGTGAGCATGTAATCTGATCATTTAAGCCTTTAAACTGATCTTCAGAAACTCACAATGACTACATAGTATTTACAGAATAATAGATAGCAGTTACTGAATGTGAAGATTTAAAATGAATAAACACAGCAGGATAAATTATCATTAATAATTATCTTTAAAAAATAATTAAGTGCAGCAAGAAATCTTGAATTTCATCATGATCCCAACAGATTTTATTAAAACATTCTTTTCAAAAATACACGGAACAAATAAATGTGACTTAGTAGTGGAGTAGTGGAATGCTTTTATAAATGTACAGCTTTATTCTCAGCTATTTTATTTTCAAGAAGTGTCATTTTTAGCATATATAAACGTTGCGATTACAAATTGAAGCACGCACTTTACTGAATATTATTATAGCTCATTATGATCGTTTAGAACTTTCCAAAATTGCTGAAGCTGAATCAGGTATCCCAGAGAACCAATGCATTTTTACAGCCTTAATAATGGAATAATAAGCCTAGAGTTCCGTGAATGTGTAGAATATTTTATATACTTCCCACCACCACTGTGTTCCTTATTTATTGTCACTTTTGCTGAGAAGAGATTGTGAAATTAATGTTTGGGTGTGATGTTTGTACAGTTCCTCATTAACCGCGAGGGCCAGGTTGTGAAGAGATACTCACCAATGAGTGATCCAAGTGTAAGTAAAACCTTCTTCAATTAAAGTGGATTATATTCATGAAACATGCACAGGCTGTGGATAAACATTTAAGCATGTGACGATGCCCACCGTGTGCGGATTTTTGTACAGTTTACAGTTCTTTTTTACATTATAATATTATATTGCCTAGTTTGAATAGGTTATGCTGCTTCTACTTCTTTTCTTGTACAATTTGCTGCTGTAACACTTTGCTGCTGTATGCAAATTTCCCACCTGGGGGCTAACAAAGGCTTATCTTATCTTAAATGTAATTATAACTCGGATTATTAGTCGTACTATTATTAGATAATCTGAGCATATATTCACTATAATACCAAACCCCTTAATTTGACCTTAAAATGTAATTAATTTTGACCTTAATGTCTAGGAAAATTAAGGAGAAAAGTGCACAGATTAATGCTGATTCAGGGGTAAAACTACTAAATTGTCCCCTTACATTTTAAAATGTGTCCCTTAAATAACAGACCCTCCTGAATTAATGCCTAATGTTGAAGATCAAGAGGTTTCACACTCATGTCTTAAATCCACTTTTAAGGTAAAATTAATCAGTTCACAAATGAATGGCCAGTTATTTCACATTAAGGGGTTTGATGTATTTTCAGGTAGGGTTAAGCACATTTGAAGCACCTTGTGTTTCGTAGTGATTGGCTCAGTTAGCCGAGTGGTGGAACTGGGATCTTAAGGGCAACATTAAGAGGCCCTCTATACCATAATTACCTCCAAAGAATATAAAAAACACACCAATGTAATTTTGTTTGCTGTCTCTCAGTCTCTGATGCTCTTATGTAGGCTTATGGTTAAAGTATGTTATTCATCATGACTTCCGGTGAGTCATGGGCGCGGAAGTGACATAAGTGGCCTTCCTGCATTACAAGCACCAATATGGTTTCACTCCACTGCATTGTTGAAAGTTATCCCATGGTCTATCTGTCTCTTTTAGGTGGTGGAGAAGGATCTACCCGACTACCTGTAAGCCTGACTGCAGCTTCACTTTAACTGAGATGGTTGATTAGCTCCCCGTGTCGATTCCCCGTCCTCTCCTGTGGGCTGCTGCGTGTCAGAGGGGTCAAACCCATGGACCTATGACGGTTTGTCTGGAAACTCGCTCTGCGGAAAGGACAGACCTGATGCATTTGGCGTGCAAAACCTCCTGGGAGTGTCACCAGGACACAATCAGTCAACCGGAGAGGGACCCTATTCCTCTAGTCCTCTAATACTTTTACCTGATGATGTAGAAAGAACTGTAATTACAGCTGAGCTCATTACGCACAGGAGTATTTTGTAATACACACACAGTTTTCACCTCATTTTGTCCAGAAATCCTGGCTTATCAGTGGTCATATATGTTTGTAGATGTAAAATTGTTGAAGGGCACAACATAAAAACACAAATATGTTAATTTGCTTATGGTATTAATGTCTCATCCCTGCTTTGCATTCTGTGTTGCAGTGAAATGGAATGGAATGACTGAAAAAGTAAAAAAATAATGCAAACACCATGTACACAAACTCCTTTGTTATTTTCCAAGTTGTAGGTTTTCAAGGAGTGACTGTAGTTGGTCAGTTTATACATATCATATCAACCCCCTTCTATCCGACCTATTAAAGGGAAAAGGACCACAACTATCCAGATAATATTCAAGTGGTTGATGATCCTCAGTCCAGCAGTGGAGGAAAGTGAAAAAGAATAGAGGAAATAAAAGATGATAATAGATCATGGGTGGAGGTAGCTCAGTGGGTAGGATACTTGCCTCTGGATCAAGAGGTCATGGGTTCGAATCCTCCTTTCAGCACCACCACTGGGTCCCTGAGCAAGACCCTTAACCCTAAGTTGCTCCAGGGAGACTGTCCCCTGTAGTTAGAGCATGGAAGTCGCTTTGGATAAAAGCGTCAGCTAAATGCCATAAATGTAAATGTAAATCATCAATAAAAGAAGATTCAACGTGTGATAAAAGTGCAGATATTTATTGCTGTTTTTTCAGTGCTTACTGATGGTATTAGACACCCCTACCTTGCTAACCCTTTATTGTAGGTAAACAGAGGGTGTCTCTTTCCAGGCACTATTTTAGTCCCATCAGTGGTTGTAGACTGGATATTTTTAGTTGGTGAATGAGTCTCAACCTAGCAGTGATACTTGTACCAGCACAACACACACCATTACACCAGTGTCTCCAGTGTCTCCACCCATGTAGTATCTGGTCAGTGGTGGTCCTATAGTGGTCCATTTCCATTGATGGGGTGGGGTGGTATATAAAATCACACTGTCATAAGCGAACTTCAGAGAAGGAAATCTACAAAAAATAGGATATGGGCTTTTTAAAATATTAAGTGGACATGCATGTCCAAGTTCTTCTGAAATTATACTGTGCAAAGGTTGTAGCCACCTTTGCAAAGCCTATTTTCCCCAACATGTGAGAAAGTGTCTTTCTGTTGGCAAATTTAACATTAAAATTCAAACAAACATGGAAGCGGTAAAAAGTGTCAAGATTTGTTTTGTTTGTGAAAAGTAGTTGATATTTTGTGAGTGGTCTATTCATGTAAAGTACATTAAATGACATTTTGTGTATGATAATGTACCATATATAAACTTGATGTGTGTGTGTGTGTGTGTGTGTGTGTGTGTGTGTGTATGTTTGCCTGTGCTGCCAAATTCTGTTTTATTCTATTTAATTTTATTAATTTTATTGTCGTGAAGCACACTGATGTGTAAAGATGTGTGTGTGTGTTTGTGTGTGAATATGAGTGCTGCCCATAGAGAGCAGTGTTATTCAGAGTAAGGTCTGTGTGAGCTGAGCTCCAGGAGGTGAGCCAGACTCAGGGACAGATAAGCCTCTCTGTTCATGGCAGTTCAGATGAGAGGTCCTAGACGGACACTGCCTCTCTCGGACCCTCGTATGGTTCTGTTCCTGGAGAAGAAGTCTAGGTAGACTGAAAGAGAGGCAGGAGCTGCTTGGCTGGATGGAAGCTGCGGCTGAGGCGGAGGCTGGCCTGAGCGAGGCCGGGGATGAGAGCCCCTTATCCGGGGCAGCGGCTTCAGACGAGCCGGAGATTGGAACTGGTGACAGCTACATGCTGGAGGCGGGGGACCTGGGTACGTACAGCTCTGAAACACTCTCTGTAGCACTTTATTTTCATTTTTTAGATTTTAAGTGTCACCAAATCCTCCAAATTCATCATTTATGTGAAGCGTGACGTTACACCTGACCATAGTGATGCTTCTCTTAGTGATGCTAGAGGACTCGGCTAGCAAGGCAGCAGAGCTAGCCTCCAGGGCTCGCCAGGAAAATTAATCTTATTTTGGTTTAATTGTGTGCCCCATACGAATCATTTAAAGATGATGGAGAGGAAATCTGTATCTTCTGAAAACAAATAGCAATCTAAATAAGAGTAACGGATGCTAAAAGCTGGCTTTCAGCTAAGCTATAGTAGCCACAGAATGACAGAACAGCCCTGGCTCAGCTGCTCACTCAGTCATGAAGTGGGATTTACAGTCTGTCATTCACGATTTTTTAAGACAAAAACGTATGAAACATCATCTTAATCGCTTCTGATGCATTTTCTAAAGTGATTTAAAGGATGACAGGTTGTCAGAAAGAGATATGAGTACTGTTCTGTGGTTGGGAGCTTAAAATCTGTCTTTATATACTGTAAAAATCTTTATTTTCAGTTTCACAAGACTAAACTAGAGCTAGAGTAAAACTAAAACACACAATCTAGTGTCTGTGCTGCGGTACTCTTGTCAGAGTGAGAGATGAGTCCTGTTCTGTAGTCGAGAGCTGAAACTTAAAGGCTGTTTCTGTGTTTATATGGTGTAAAAAGTCTTTATGTACTAAATTAGAGCTAGAGTAAAGCTAAAATGCTCTATGAGATTACTGTAGTGCTGTACTCAGTATTTAATCTATAAAATTGTAATAATTGGTTCAGTAGCCTGTAGTGACCTGTGTTTACATGTGGACTGTGTTCTTATAAAAATCCTGTAGTAATCAGTATAGTATCACTGTACACCTTTTATATAAGGACAGTGTTAATAACTGCAAAAATCTGGATGTGTGCACATTGTATGGGCAAAAGTATTGGGGCGCTTGACCATTACACCAACCGGGAATTTAATGACTATGCAGGACTCTGTGTGGGCAAATTAGGTTGTCCAGAATGTCTTTGTAATTTTAAATATTAAGATTGCCCTTCACTGGAAATAGGGGGCCTAGGCCAAACCTTTAAAAACATGGTCACTGTACTTTTGTCTTTACAGTAAACTGCTTACCAAGAGCACCTGCGTGTAGTAAAAAAAACGAGATGTTGTGATGTGCCTATGTTTATAGTATAAACATCCCAAATATTCTCCCAAAACACTTTCATTTTTAAACTCAGCTTTACACATTACCCTGAAAAAAAATGTAAAGGTAAACCCGTATTCGTACTGTACACCTTACACTGAACACCCGCCGTGCTAGAATGTAAATACTGTTACCCCTGTATAGATCGCACTGTAATTCATGCAAGCGTGTTTTCTTTGGTATGCGCTGTCATTTTCTTTGGTATAAACAGGTAAAAATAGTGAGAAATTAATTTACAGTAACAAAAATATAGGGCTTTAACACTTGAGACGCTCCACGGGGGAAATTCTAGACTGCAGCATTATAGGGCAGGAGCCAATCAGCAGCAAAGGGAAATAAATAGTGTTCTCGGATTGACTACTTTAAAACCTCCTACCTCTGAGTACAGCGGTATTTCACCACCCCAGACACACTTTCTTTGTGTTCTCTGGACAGTACAAAAACATTTATAGTTGTATTTTATATGAAAATGTAGCTGAATATACGTTAATATTTATGTTACGTATGATATTTTTCTTAATAATTTGGCACAAATGCATGAAAAATTATACATTTCCACAAAAAAAGATGTGATGCCCAGTCCTCGTCCGCCACGCCTCCTCATCTTGCTGGGTTGTTTATGTTTGGGTGTGATGATTAGCAACCCAGTAAGAGGACCAGGGGACGTGGTACATGAGGCCCAGATGTCTGCAGTGTGGGGGTTTCAGCGAATAATTATTAGTTTAGTTTGATGGACTGAAACTGCGACTGCTGATCTGTGTTAAAGTGGGTGTATTTTATAGTATCTGTCAGTTATGAACCTGGTAAAAATGGCAAAACACACTAAGTGGTTACCAACTGACTATGATAAATAATAAACAGATTAAGTTGAAAGGCAGTGTGGAGATTAATGTACTTGCCTCACAGCAGATGAAGGTCCTGGGTTTGATTCCTGGGCATCCTGGAGTGCATTCTGTCTGGAGTTTGCATGTTCTCCCTGTTTCTGCTCCGGTTTCCTTCCATAATCCCAACACATTCATGCCAGATGACACGCATTGCCCCTAGATGCAAATGTGTGTGTCCTGCAATGGCCAGAGTGATTCTCCACCATTCACACTGTGACCCTCTGTAACCCTGCTTATAAGCTAAGAAAGTAGGTATTATTGATTTTTATGAAGTGATGAACACACAACCTCTTAATGAGACTGAATTTACCTTATTCGAGATGTGAGATATGACTTGTACTGATCATCTATTATAATAGTAACTCATGAGCCAAAAATGTTTTTAGCTTTCAGTGCTGTAATCTATAGTATTTCAAACTGAAATGCTCTCAACAATAAAACTGAAATACACAAAAATAAAGGTATAACAAAATTTAAACCTGATTAGAGTTAGAGGTGGTTCTGAAACAGCTGCAATTAGTTCAGGAATGTGTTTCTCAAAAGGTAGATATTATCAGTGTCATTTGCTTGTTCAGATCATGTTCTTTGATATATGGTAGAAATATAGGAACTGACTGTAAGAGGGACTGAGAACTTGATGTAGAGTTCTCGGTGACTTCTGCTTTAACCCTTTATGAACTGAGATCTCACTGAGAGAGGACTGAGGAACAGAAGATACAACAGCGGTTCTGGGAAATGGAAGAGAGAGATTATCAGGTGTCAAATTGGGAGGAACAGGAGTTGTCCTTTGTTTCATAACTACTTCATATCTCTGTGTAGATCTGGAGTCATCATAAGGCCCACAGCTTAGACTGTAAATTATGTTTGCAAGACAACAAAACCAGTTTATGTAGATTGTGCTGTGCAGAATATTACTATTATAAAGCCGTCCTGCAAGCAGAAGCAGAATTGTTTTCATAAAGTGTGAGTACAAAATGAAGTAACAATACAAGGCAATATATAGACTGGGAGAAAGCAACAGTAAAGATTTTTAAAGTGCGTGTTTTGGCAACACAGTGACTCTTCTGGCTGGTATACTTTGTAAGATATTAGGCTGTTCTAGACAAAAGATGACCATTCTGAAAAAATCTTAGTGATTTCTTGGGTTGGGGCTCCAGTAGTACTCTGTGAGAGAGGTTCAAAGACAGCGGCCATCATGGCGAACAAAGACAACCTGTGATTATTTTCTCACAAATTTAGGATGATCATCTTGCAATGTGTGTGATGTACGACCTACATCTAGTGACTAGGCAATTAAAATGCAACATAAAATGGCGTGTTTATTAACACGACAAAATCCAAACAGCATGGAGGCGAAATGAAGGAACATCGGTCTGTGGGACACTGGTTCGCCGCCTCTTCTTTGGATTTTTTTCCACCTGTTAAAAGCACGATCACCAGAACACAAGTTATCTTGTTCTTCTCTTGACAACTTCACACACACATCGTACATTTACACACTCACACACACACCATCGTACATTTACACACCTTCACAAACACCATCATACATCTATACACTTTCACACACACCATCATACATCTACACGTAAACTGTGCAACATGAATCGTTTATTTGTAATGATCTTATAGGAAGGTATTAAGAGAGATATGAACAAATGGAAAGCACCAGAGTCTCATGTCACCAGCAACCCTCTCCAAAAACATCTTGGAGATCTGAAGTCTTTGCCAGTGTCTTTTGGAGTGATCAAATGCGGAAATGTGAGAAATGTAAGCCCAAATCATGAGCCTGTGAGGTGGTAATGAAGTGCAATAACCCAGCTGTCCCACAAATACCCATTTCCCTGCTGCAAGTGGCTCCTTCACTGTCAACATCACTGCAAGAGCTTGGTGACTTGGAGTCAGCATCTTATCATCACCATCTGTTGTTATTTTCAGATTCTCTTCGTTTCGGCACGTGGTCGAAGAGATTTTTTTCCCTCATGCTGTGAGTTGATTGCTGTCAGTGTAAGCCATGCATATCTGTCTGATTTTGCAGCGACGGCGAGATCGTTTTGGCTGGTATTTTTCTGTGAAGACATCTCCGATCCACATCGTGTTCCTCCCCTCTCAAAATTAAATGCTCTTAGAACTGCAGTGTTAATTACCGCCTCAGCTCATTATGCTCTGGGCTGTTTCCTCCATTGCTCAGGCAGGCAGTTTTTAAGGCCTATTGGATAAAGGAAAACTTGCTAGAATTGCATAATAGTGTCCTCGTCTCTGGTCAGCCAGAGATGGGGGATGGGAGTCAGGGATTTTTTAAAGCCATGCCTGTAGACCATGCCAGCCCAGCGTGAGGCTGTATGATTACTAAATCGCATTTAATATATCCTTTTCACAACTTCCCTGAACATGAACTGGCTGAAAGCCTTCTCCTTGATAGCGAGGCAGTAGATGCTACCTGATGCTACTGTAGAGTAGACCAACATGATGATATGTTATTGTCAGAGTAAATTTTATCACATTACATTTTCTGGTGGAGCATGTTCTCTCTATGTCTGCATGTGTTTCTGCCGGCAGCTCTGTTTTCTCCCCACTGTCAAACGACATGCACGTCAGGTAAATTGGAGGTGCTAAATGGCCCCTTGTGACTCTGTGTGTGAATATGTTGGTCTGTGTACAGTGCCATATATAGACAAGCATGGCTGTCACCCACAGAGGCACTTTAGTAAGGGAAACAAAACTTATATTACCCAAAATATGAATGGCCACCCCAGTGGTTAAGAGTACCTCAGTCTGATAACGCAAGTGGATCAGAGCTTCCAATCACTGTATGTAAATCTGAGAATACTCAATGGATTTGCGATACAGAATCATACTACTGCATTTTTCAAATTGAAGGGGAGACACAACTCTAACACTTTGACAGGCTGGTGATCTCCCAGTCCACAGATTTTTATGCCTCCCATCAGACAATAAAAATGAAAACAATGTTACTAGACTGAAACTAAGGTGGCAAAATTCAGTTTTGGCAGCAAAATATTACTATTCAAGTCTCTGAAATAGGAGCCCGGGTCAAGTCTTGAGTTATTGAAGTACAAGACCCAAGTCAAGGGGTCTGGGATATAATAAACAGGACATCTTGCTTCAGAAACTACTGTAGCAACCCGTAGGTTTTCATTTAGGCTGTAGTATCCCTTTAACACTGCTGACGTGTCTACACATGGTTTCTGGTACTTACTATATATAAACTTTGAACACACGTAAACTGTCCAAGCTAATTGTGTGTGGTGGAGTATAAATCAATATAAATCAAAGGCCCATGTGCTCATAATTGCATTTGGTCAGATGATGGCCTTCGGCCAAACAGGACTCCACTGGGATGCGACAACACCCTTTTAGATTGTGAAAACCAGAATACACACGTGACGCTTAAACTCTTTTGCTGTTTAGGGTGGGATTGTTTTTCTGGGAGCTGCAAAGCTTTTAAAATGTGAAAATTTATTCCTTGAGAGTCTTTGTCAGGGTTTGTAACCAGTCAAGCGGTTAACAGAGCGAGAACTGCAGCATTAATACATTTGTCAAAAAGTACAGGCTGTTACCTGTGAGACTTGCTGTGGTTCCTGGCTCTTTTAGGGTGTACTCACACTAGGCACGGTTGCAGTGAACCAGGCCCAAGTACGATTGTCAGGATAAACAGGAAGAACGGCACTCTCGCTGTACGCAATGCAGTCCATCGCTCTGTTTACTTTTTTGATAGTAATTTTTTGTTGCTAAACAGTTTTTGTTGCTAAACAGTTTCATTTAGTGGCACGAAAAATGGTTTTGGAGCGTTGCAAAAACGTGATGTCACGCGTCCTGATCCGTGCTCCAGCACGTTTAGTGCTCACACTACATGCGAACCGCGCCCGGGTCCAACTCAACCGTGCTCTCCCAAGCGACTAAACAAACCGCCCCCGGACACAGAGCACTCACACTAGTCAAACGAACGCACTCGGGCACGGTTGAAACTAGCTAGTGTGAGTACACCCTTAGGTGATGAATGCTCATGAGATCACCCTCAGCTGCCCTGAAGGTTATGGTAGAAGTGAACTTGTTCAGGCTGGAACTGCAGGATTAGTGACAGAACAGTACATTGAAAAATCAACTTTATGCTCACCTCAGATGTAGTCAGTGTTTGATGCCCTGAAATTAGTATTGAATTTAATCATTATTTGTTTTTAATAGTATTAATAGCAATCATTCTTTGTTTTTAATAGTATGTCATACAGTATCATAAACCACTTTATCAAGTCTATTTGAAATAACTTCCATTTGCTCCGTAGCTTTAGAGCAAAACCAAAGAAGCAAAATACAGAACCCTAATATGTGATGTTTGATGAACTACAATGACCTAAGGGGGAGTTAGGTAAATTAGGTTTTTCTTCAAACAATTCCTTAAAATTTCCAGTCTCATATGCCAAGTGATACTGCCATCGAGCACTAAAAAGGATTGGAATGGTTAACAGTGAGTTTTTGGCAGAATTTAGTATATTTAATGTCTTATTTAAGTTCCTGCCAGATGCTGGTGTTTTTGCTGTGTGATTCTTTTCCTCACATGGGGCAGATTATGGGAACCCATTATGGTAGGGCATTTCTGACCTTAATCCAATATGAGGAAATGTGGGTTATTTTATATTGTAATAGGCAGGTTGTCTCGGTACTCCAATTTCAGTAATCACTGGATATTGATTTTAGTCTGCAAAAGTGTCATAAACAGACTGAACCCTTGAGTCTATAGAGAACCAACATAAAAAGCCATCACTCCACTACCAGCTATTCTAGGTGACACAATCGATCACCAACTCTCCTTTCAGAGACAGTAGAATTTCTTTTAAAACATGATGTAGCTGCACAGAGATACTATATGAGCTTCTCACGCAGCCTCCTCAGCTTTTATAATCACTTGTATATGTAAGTTCTTGTGGATCACTTGAAGAATTCAAATAATGTGTTAATGGATTAATTTACACAATTTCCGTGACAAGATCAACCAAGACATTTAGAGCTGGGAGGCTAATTTTGCTAACAAACACACAAATAAATAGCCATCCAATAGTCATCACCCAAAACTCTCTCAAGTCATACTGTGTCCTAAACCGCATTAACAAGTCTGGACCACCTTAACGAAGAGCTTGTTGAGCAAAGGTCTAAGGATTTACACAAAAGATTTCAGTGACAAAGATGCAATATTTTAAAAAACGTATTTGCTCATTTCTGTACACTTTTCTGACCTCTTGATGTAACATAGTAATGATTGCCTTCATTGTAACAGGTATATATTAACATATTTAAATATTTAATTTAAGCTGGTAACCTAGTTGGGCAGCTGGTAGCCTAGTGGTTAGGGCATTCGCCTTGCGATCAGAAAGTCTAGGTTCAATTCCCAAGACCGCTAGACACCACTGAGGTACCCTGAGCAAGGTACCGTCCCCACACACTGCTCCCCGGGCGCCGTGTTCCTGGCTGCCACCTGCTTCACTTGGTGAATGGGTTAAATGCAAAGGTTGAATTTCGTGCTGTTCACACTGTGTGCTGTGGTGTGTTCACGTATGATAGAAGTGATCACTTTCACTTTCTGCAGGATCAATGTTGTGGAATTAATAGCTATTAAGGAGCAATTGTTCTTCGGTCCTTCCATGCAACATCCATTGCCATAACAATCCACTCTCTACTCATACATTTAAGTGAATTGAAGTCCTTTCTAAGGATTCGTAAAAGGAGACCAACACAAGACCAACTTCAGTACTGAAACTGCTATAAGTACATTATAGAAAAGCTGAGATCTCACCAGTCTATAGTCGGGCGAACTCGAGAAGTTATCACAGTTAAAAATAGATGGGTGAGAGTCTGTAGTCTTCTTCTCCCTTTCACAGGCTCAGTCCTAGATACTGCGGTCTCGTTCTAAGCTCTGAATGGAAAATGTGAAATGATCCTCCTTTTTCCAGACTTTTTAATAGCTTTTTACCTTTTATCCCGAGGTCCTTTTCATGACATCTGTGTGGTTTCATTCATGGAAAACTTCATTCTTCCTTACCGGACCCTTTCCACTCTCTCCTTATCCCTTAAAATTAAATAAGTCTTTTCTTGGTTACTGTGACTAATACAAGTTAAGCAACCTTCGTTCTGATTGGCTGCACTGTATTGTGCCTCATTCAAAAACATTATTCTGAGTGGACAGGGGTAAACCAATGTAACCTGAAAAGACAGTCATGTAAATGTGTTGATTTTAGTGACTTCAACTGGAATTTTTTCCATTAATTGGAGTTATTCAATTAATGGATGGGGTATGGGCTGAAGTATCTGACATTATGTGCATGAAACATAATAAATATCTTTGAAAATGATATCAGTGGCTTAATTTAATATCAATAGCCAGGTATTCTGATGGAAAAGGACAGTGTCCATCATTATGTGAGTGTTGGTCACTTACTGGTAGAGCTTTTAGACCCTGGACATGTGGTTAAAGTAATCAATATTTTAGACGGGTGTCGGCAGTCTTACATTAAATTTTCAGTTAAAATGTTTTTTCAGTACCAGAATCTGGCAGGTAGCTGTTCCTGACTCTGTGTATGTCCATGTTGGGGCAGCAGTAGGTTTTCCACTTGTCACAGAGGCAGTGCTTGGTTTGACTTTTGGTCAGGTACCGTGACTGGAGAAGGCCGACTGAAATCAGACAGCCTCACTGAGGTGGACAGAATCAAATGCCAGGGTCATGACTTTCCACTTTAACTTGGGTCCCCGCCAAGTGTGTAGTCGAGGAACGAGGGAGCCTTAAACAGCCCTCTTGGGACTGAGGACTAAAGTTTCTCCTCCGGCTTTGTCAGTGTGTCATCTCGTATGGAGAGTGATGGACAGTGAGTGTAAGCCTCACTTCTGTGTAAATAAAAACATGAATCAGCTCTTGGAAACTCATTTAGTGGCATGAAAGTGTGAAGCTGCCAGTTTACTTCTGAAAAGTGTGACTAGTAAACATTTCCCTTACTGTTGTGTCACAAGAACCATTTTCACAAACAAGATCAACATGTTATTGCAGTTTATTTTTTACGCCATAATAATGAGAGTTTCTTCTTACATGAATGAGAAATGTATAATAAATGAGATGCTACCTCATATTTATGTATCTCATAATTACAGCATGCTTTAATTATGAATAATTATCACATAATTAGAAGTGCAGTGATGCATATGCATTGTTTCATTGGATACAAGTTATATATTGATTTAATCCATTTTTTACTGCAAAAGTGGCTAAAGGTGTGCTTTACATTTTAATATGTTAGTGTTTCCAGCTTCAGTTGATGAGGACAAGGTTTCCAGCCTTTGCTGGCCTTCGCAAACGACCACAAAAGCTCCTTCAACCCACAAGAATATTTAACTAACCCAGGGAGAGCGGGTGAAACACGCATTTTGTTCTGAGAACGCTCTAAATAGAATTAGGGCTCGCACCAAACGGACCCTCGTTCTCACTCGCACACACAGGACTAGATATGAGTTGCCTGAGTACTCACAGTTCCGGTACTGGACTAGAGAGAGGGACATGTATAACTGAAGCATGAGACTTCAATGTCTGTGCGAGTGTCTACCACCTGCTTCCACCTTTTATACCTGACGTGCAGTCATTTCCGGTGCCCTCTGACTGCACGTGACGTGGTGTGCGTGACACACCCTATTAAATCTCACTTGACTGTGTGACTGCACAATTTAATTATTACAAAATAATACTTGGAAATGTTCTAGATGTTACCAATTATTCATGATGGATACATATGATGGAGCATTTACATAGAGTTGATTTTAAAACATGAATATAATTATTTTCATTTTTACAGATTTCAGTTTCATCAGACTTGCATTTTCTTGCATAGAGTAATTAGCTTGATGTATGAGGGTTTATTTTTTGTGATATTAACATAATTTGTTGGTTAAATATCTCTGAATAATATTATTTTTTTGCAATTAAAACAATAAAAAGGACTTTATAGACAATATATTAGGCTAACCACAAGCTAGCATGTTAGCCGCAAACAACCACACTTACCACAAGCCAAGATGCTAGGCATTATGTGTGTAGTCTTTCATTCTTTCATTTCATTTACGGCATTTATCAGTCTGTTGTATATATTGCAATAATGAGCTACTGTGTCATATTATGAGACTGGGAAGAAACTAGTAAGACATTAACGATTAATAATTAATAATTTCATATAGTATCTCATTATTTGTGGAAGTAATAATGAGATACAATATTTACCACACTTACAATGATGCTTACTGTAACGTTCAGTCCTGGGATTCTTGCTGTGGATGTCAAAATGCACCATGGAGCTGCTCCTGACTGTGGCCTACGTAGAGAGGCCTCTTTTGCTGCATCATCCCATACCATCTCCCTTTGTTTTGGCCTTTGTGAGCTCTTTGTGTATGGCTATGAGCTGAACTGCGTGCAGCGAATGCCCTATTTAGAGCGTGGAAGGAAGCATGTGTCTGTTGATTCCATGCGCACGTGCGGTCTCAGAAAAAGCCAGTTGACCTCAATCAGGGAACCATGGAAACGGGGTGAAAAGGAGCCTGCAGGCGCATCTGGGTGATTGAGTCCACATGACGAAACATCTTCTCTCAATAGGCATTTAGTTATTTCAGCCCATTGGTAACAGGAGTCCTGACGTCCGCTGATTGCGAAAAGGAACAGATTAATGAATGAAAAATCAGGGACACAGTGATGATGAATTAGCATTTTCCTTATCAATAAACAGTTGGCAATTTGGAAGCTGGAATTTCATATTAAGAGGACTTAGTTATATACTGTTTGGCTAGCAAGAAAGCATTTTTCCCAAACACATCACTGTAGTGAAGACAGACAACCTTCTTCAAAACCAGAGAGAAGCAATATACGCACATATACACAAGTGCTGCTCTCATCAGCCTACTTCAGTTAATTACAAAAGTACCCAAACCAAGGGGGGCTGGCTTCCAAGTAACTTCGCAATTTTACGTGAGTGGTTCCATTGTCGACTCCGGATAATCGGGAGATAATGGATGGTTCCATTGTGTTGAACTGTAGTCATTTCTTATGGCATACTGCTGGTGTGGGTTCAATCTATTTTGGTGCGAGAAAAACACCTGTATTGTAGTTAATTATCTAGCAGTAACTTGGTTAACAGCAGATGTTGATTGGTGTGATTGAAAGTGTGGTTGTATGTGGGGGTTGTATGGGTGAGTGAGGGTTGTTGGGGGCGTTGTGTTGGCATTGATACAAAATGGGTGAAATTAAACAAAATATTTGTCAATATCGTTTCCGGTATTCAGGTATTCAGGTATTCTTGCAGTTTGCAGACCCTCCTAAATTTTGTTGTTCGAGTGGTCTCAAGTGCAGAACCCCCCAAGAGCCCATGTATTTTGCACCCCACCTCACAGGTCTCCCATACCTCATGCTTAAACCACACAAACTCATTAAGTACAAAAAAAGCTATTAGGCTGAGCTATTAGTTGCTGATAGACCCATTTCCTTTGCTGTTCAGGTGTCATTATTCCAGTTGAGTGAGCTCCAACTCAGCGTCTAACCCACTCCTTTTCATACCTGGCATTTTAAACAGCAGTTTATTACCCCTTAAGCTTTTGTTCTTACACTCAAAGGACTCAGAGTCAATAAAGCAGTCTCTCATCGTAATGAATAGTTGACTATGTTTTTACTTGAGGCTTAAATCATAATGTTACATGCAGGACTGAAAGAGAGCATTCTTGCTTAAAGAATATAAAGAAAGGCAACTAATACAGGGCTGAGAGGAGGAGTGCACTGTTGCCGGGAGAAACTAGCCATACAGATACTACAGAGCAGCCCAGTGGACACCAGAAACCGGATTCAGCTCTTGAGTTAACAGGTTTAGAGGTTAATAGGGAGCAGTAGTTCCAGCCCTGTGTTACACACATTGCATTGCTGAATAGTCATTTCTTTAAGTTACTGCAGTCATAGATCAAAAATTAAATTAGTAGCCTGGTCACGTTTTGTACTTTTCTGGTCTCATATCCAGCTCTATTCCAAAAATGTAATTACTGCTGTGTCTGTGACTGCACATATGAAACCAGCTTCAGCCTCGTTTAAATTTGATATTGGTCTGTTTGTATGACTTGTCCTCATAGGCAGTTTTTTTGTAGAGCACAAAAGTGTTTGGTATGGGTATAAGAAGACACTTTACCCACAATTCAGTGTCATTTGTTTGACTGGATCCAGCATTTAATATTCTCACAATATTCTGATCATAGTTTCAATTAAGTAATTGAACAATTACACAAAACACATTTTTGTGTTTACACAAAACACATTTTTGTAACAATTGTGTAAACACAATTACACAAAACACATTTTTGTATCAAACATTTGTATATCGAAATACATGCCCAAAAAAAAAAAAAAAGAATAATAACATACCTGTAGTGTTGATACACATAAACCATCTTGATACCCACAGGAAGAGATCCACTGTGTTAGATCAATAAAATCACCAAAATATATGTTGGATAGAGGAGGATGCAAAAATGACCTCACTGGATAGCTGAACCTGCTTGTTGGAGAATGTTAATGACCGTTTCTGGTACATCAGTTAACAGACGCACTGAGTGATGGAGAGAGGGAGGGAGGCCTAGTGAGAGTGAAGCCATTGGTTTTCTCTTGGACCCCAAGCCACTGGTCGCCATACGGATTCTCATCTGTTGGTTTTTATGGTTTCGTATTGCGTTGAGTCTGCAGAGTGTTTTCTATGTCTGCATTTCTCCATTGTCTTAACTCGACACACTCTATTCTGTGCTAAATCATCAGCGCCTCTAGAGTGATTTCCCTGGCAGGTTTTGTCTGACTCAACTTTGAGCTTGTCAGTTTATGGAGCGGAGAGGCAGACCGAGTAAGCAAAAAAGAAAGAGAGAAAGACACATGAGAGCATGACATGTCATGGTGAAGTGGTTTGCCTAAAGAGACACGCTGCTGGAGGAAGAAAAGACGTGGGTTTGCTTCTTTCAGTAGCATCTGTTGCTTAGCCTACTTCGTTCTTATTTTATATCAAGTCTGCATTTAGAAACAATGTAGAATAATTAGTCCCTTTTCGTTCTTCTCTCTCTTTTCCCATACAGATGCTGCCAAGAAGGCTTTCATCACAGAGGTATGGACCAAGTCTTTTGCTGTGTCACAGTACAGACAGACACTTAATTAGCGATTTGCAGTAAAAAGGAAATGATGTGTTCAGGCAGCTGGGCTGATGTATTCTGCCTCCCTTTCAGATGCCATCATCTTCGGGCCAGCCAGGCCTTGGGAAGAAGATTGGACACAGGGGAGTAGATGCATCTGGAGAGACGACGTATAAAAAGGTTTTCAAGCTGTGCTTTTTCTTTCATCTAACGTGTTCCCACCAAGGACAACTGCTGGGACAACTTTTTTATTAAACAGCCTTTAGTAAAGATGATGAAAATGTCATGAAACTTTCAGCATTTACTTCTGACATTTTCATCATCTTCATCAAAGGCTTAAAGGGCTTGTTGGAGCATGTGGCTTTGGTGATGAAAGAAAAGTTTATTTCAATGTAGGTCTGTTTACTGTGACCTCCCTTGTTGACTCTGAACTTCTTTTCTTCAGACCACATCGTCAGCACTAAAAGGAGCCATTCAGCTGGGCATTGGCTACACAGTGGGCAACCTGAGCTCCAAACCTGAGAGGGATGTGCTCATGCAGGATTTCTATGTGGTGGAAAGCATCTTCTTCCCCAGGTCAGTCCTCAACCTACGCAGTCAACTTGCAGCAGGGGTGTCAAGTCTTATGCACAAAGGGCAGATGTGGAGCTGTTTAAAGACCAGGACCGATTGGTATCAGGTGTACTCCTGATTGGTTGGAACAAAAACTTGCTATTACACCTGCCCTTTGGTGACACCCCACACTTACTGGTTTAATATTCCAATCAGAAAGTGGAGAAGATTAAGACCAAGGAGCTGCACCACATAATATAAGTTAGGATGGCCGATTGCATAAAGTGCAATTAGACAAATATTACCAACTTAGGGCAACTGTCAATCAGTCATTCAAGAAAAACAGACCCAGGTGAAACAAGAGACAATGCTCATAAATCACCAGAGAATGCTGTGCTGCTACCAAGCTTTGTCACTGAAATTGTTGTGGCCTTCTTATCATAAAGTCAATGTCAGACTGACCATGTAACTGTGGCCAGAACCTCGTAGGCTAGTCTTTGGCTACTGTCACTGTGATCCTCAAGTATACTAGAGCTAATATAAAACATTTACGTGTACATATTTTTTATTTCAGCGAGGGAAGCAACCTGACGCCAGCCCACCACTACCCAGACTTCCGTTTTAAAACATATGCTCCTGTTGCCTTCCGTTACTTCAGGGAGCTCTTTGGGATCCGGCCCGATGATTATCTGGTACGTACTATATACATGGGGTACATATGTATTTATATATGCGGATGTAATGTCACTGCTGGTTCCAATCTCTGCTTTTGTCTTTTTTACCAGATGCCACTAGTACATTGTTTACAACTTGTATTTACAATGAACAGCCAATAATAAAAATGAAAAACATTACATTAACTTACATTGAGAGTTCAGTGTAAGATTGTATCGTCTACTTTGACGATACAATATGATGTTCTAACAGCAATTTTTCATCCAGAAATATTTGTTTTAAATTGCCATAGAATTTTATGGTTAATTATAAATGAGTGCATATATTATTGAATTATTATGACTGATTATAATCATTACTGAAATCTTAAAATTCAGTGCAGCTGAATCACTGAAAATGCATCCGTGCGTATATATTAGTTGTTGTCAGAGCAGTTGCTGGCTGTGGAGCATCACTAGCAGAGCTGTGCTGCTGAGTGTGACTCCCCATGGTTTCTGTCACCTCCAGACTCTCTTCCTCTGTGTGTGTGTTGCTGTCATGTTTCTGTGAGCCTGCTCTCGGTTCAGATTCTTTCCTGTCCTACATAAGGCCTTTATTATCTCTTACACTTCTGTGTTTATATATAAATCTGAAATGGAGCATATTTCCGAGTCATACTGTTTTCTTGTTTGGATTTTTTTAATGCTTTTACATGGACCACATACAATGGAAAGATTTGTCCTAAACCTAGTTCTTCAGGTTTGAAAGTCATTTAAAAAACAACCTGCTTTGCATCACGAGAACCAACACTTACATGTTTCCACTTATTCAGCTTATAGCAGCTTGCCCCGCCCTTTCTCAGCGAACGCACTCTTCCTTAATATATTTGTTACATATTATATTATATATTATATATCTTATATATTAATATTCTGAGCCACCAATCAGAACAGAGATAATTTACACATGTCAGTCATAAAGGCACAGTAATCAAAAATGTAAATATCTCTGTACTAACAAATGTAAATGACAAAGAGAGGCCGCAAAAGTGCAGAACAGTTATTTTTGTTGACCGGTGTGCTCAGTCAAAGTAATGTTTAGTTTCTATTGGTTTGAGGGTTTTTAAGTGCAGTATTTAGTTCTGTTAGTAGTGGACCTTAGTTGTCGGTCCACCGTCATGCAACCTAGTTTTGTAGGTACTCCTTTTTCTAGTTTGTATGAGTTGTATGTTTGTATCACAGAAATGGAAATCTGCGTCTGCACTGCCTGTCTCAGTATGGAGAAGGGAGATATGACACATGCATACACTCATACATATTCATTTATTTCTGTTTGTGGACTGCAAAACACAGATGCATGTCGCTCTGGATAAAAACATGTGCCAAAAGTTAAATGTAAATATTTGTGTATATAACATGCTGTAACATCGGCCACATCGTTATGTTTCCCCCAACACACCCTCACCAGGGGTACCCAAACTTTTGTGCTTGATTGTGAATCTGAGCTTGCGTTTACAGCAATTTCCGCTGGGTGTGTTTGAGCAACAATGTGTGTGCATGTCTGTGTGTGTGTGTGTGGGGGGGGGGGGGTATGAGTGTATTTGTTTAGTTTAGATAGCTCGCTCTAGGTGACTTTCTTCGCCCACGCAGTGATTCATTAGATGGCCTTGGGCCAGACTTCACACTTAGTGCCTCTGATTTGTTTTCTCTCTTCCAATTTTCTCGCTGTCCCTCCTTTACCTTTTGCCTGTGAGTGCAGGTTCATGCTGTATCTGCCTGCTGTGTCTCAGGAGAGGATGTCTGTCATTCTACTTTAACCTTTCTTTTTATGCCTCAGATAGCCAGTGTCTGTATTCAGCCTAAAATAATCTGGCTTGTGAAGTAAGCTTCCAAATCTAAGAATGGATTTAAGGGCGCTCTTTAACAAAAATGAAAAGCAGACTATTTTCCACCTTATTCTAAACGTAGATGATCAGCCAAGACGAGTTTGGTGTGAAGCTTCTTTATGGTTTTCAGTGCAGCTACTGGACTGATGTAGCAAACACCCGTTGGAAGCTTATGTTCAACTAAAGCTCTGCGTGAACCACTTGACCATATCATAGCAGTGTGTGGTGTAAAGTGGGTGTAAAGTGTGGTGTAAAAACACCCATGTACATTGCTCTGGATAAGAGCATCTTCTAAATGCTGTAAATGTTAATTTCATTGTCGATTGAAGCTCCCTTTAAATTGTGCTCTTGTTTGGTTTTCATTAATACATTTTTTTAATTTGTCTTTTTTGCAGTACTCGCTGTGTAACGAGCCCCTTATTGAGCTTTCCAATCCAGGGGCCAGTGGCTCTGTGTTCTATGTCACCAAGGACGACGAGTTCATCATTAAGACTGTCATGCATAAGGAGGCTGAGTTTCTGCAGAAGCTTCTTCCTGGGTATTACATGGTGAGACTCTTCAATATGCATTTCAGATTTTCCCCAAGTGTGTCTGTCCTTTCTGTGTGGAATTTACTCCCTCCGTGTCAGTGTGGATCAGGAGCTATGGTTTTCTCCCACAGTCCAGAGACATGCATATCAGATGGACTGGAGATGCTAAATTGCCTCTAGGTGTGTGTGTGTGTGTGTGTGTGTGTGTGTGTGTGTGTGTGTGTGTGTGTGTGTGTGTGTGTGTGTGTGTGTG
>JBBJLR010000040.1:8804968-8835146 GCA_037577145.1 Brachypetersius gabonensis | reverse complement strand
ATTTGTCTTTCTTACTGCCTCCTGTGTTTGCAGTGGTGCTCATTGGAGATTCCGGTGTGGGGAAGAGTAACCTGCTGTCCCGTTTCACACGGAATGAGTTCAACCTGGAGAGCAAGAGCACCATTGGAGTAGAGTTTGCTACTCGGAGCATCCAAGTGGACGGAAAAACCATCAAAGCTCAGATTTGGGACACAGCAGGACAGGAGCGCTACAGAGCAATCACATCAGCGTGAGTACAGGACAGACTTCTACAATCAATTAGGGCAATTGTGGACATGCAGCTCAGTTTGCCCAGATCAGATTTTGGGAGGATTTTTCAGAATTGGTAGAAGTTTAAATACACAAATGTTTAGGCCGCAGATACTATTATGTGCACTGTAGTTTTATGGTGACCTTCAATAAGGGTTTGAAATTAAAGCCCATCTCAGAATATTAGTATTGAAGCCGGTTGGCAGTTTATCATGCTCAGTCATATTTAGTTTGATTTAGTTGCTAAAAACAATGGTATTCTTGAGGGGTCTGGCATGATCAGTCTCTTAACTAATACATGTTAATCTGTTTTATGCACTCACAAATATGACATTTCCCATGTACTGTTACTATGGCAACCTGTGTGGAAATGTATGTAAATAACATCTGCAGTCTCCAAATACAAACTGGATTTGAACACTTAAAATCAGATTTAAGAAATGGGTCTGAATTATTGTACACCGTGAATAAAGCCATTGTTTTGTTACCTACTTCTTGCTTATGAAGTTTATTTTTAAAACGCAAACACTATGCAGAACAAATTGAGGTAATGACAGACGTTTATATGGGAAAAGGGGAGGGATGTAATAGCACAAAAAAAAAAAAGTTTCTTCTTTACCTTTGCCTTGTGCCCATTAGGTACTACCGGGGTGCGGTGGGAGCTCTTTTGGTGTATGACATTGCGAAGCACCTGACCTATGAGAATGTGGAACGCTGGCTTAAAGAGCTGCGAGACCATGCAGACAACAACATTGTCATCATGCTAGTGGGCAACAAGAGTGACCTGAGGCACCTCAGAGCAGTGCCCACTGATGAGGCCAGAGCCTTTGCAGGTAAGAGTTGCACCTTTCTTCAAACAATCTTTTCATCTTCTGGTTTTCTTCACACAATCATGATAGTCATTTAAGTGAAATCATGGATTGTTGCTCACTTCTTTCAGAGAAGAACAGTTTGTCTTTCATCGAGACATCAGCTTTGGATTCTACAAATGTTGAGGAGGCTTTCAAAAATATACTTACAGGTAGGAGATTGTTTAGTGGTTATTCCTAAATCTGCTCAAGAAGTCCTAGTTTTGTGGGGAACTTTTAACCCAATTGTAGACATTCATTTAAGACCTGCACTGGGCCCAAAGTTTGCTTAGTGGTTGCTTGTTTTCTGGATGTTACCTGTAGTTTGAAAAGTGTGGGGTTTAGACTTGCAGTTTGCACAGAGCAGATCTCTCCTCCATTGTTGGGTGAACAAGGAGGGGCTAAGAAGGGACTAGTTTAATGTGGTTCGTTAATCGTGGCCTTGTTAAGACTAATTCACAACGTTGCTACTTTTTTCCAGAAATCTATCGGATTGTATCACAAAAGCAGATCGCAGACAGGTCTGCACACGACGAGTCTCCTGGCAACAACGTGGTGGACATCAGTGTGCCGCCTACTACCGACGGGCTAAAGGGCACCAAATTCCAGTGCTGCCAGAACCTGTGACCCTACCTCTTGTCCTTTCCATGCTGCCTCTTCCTCTGTTCCTCTCTCACTCTTCATTGCCGCTTTGCTCTTGTGTATTGTGCAACTGCTGCAGCTCTAGCTCCTGTCTTTTTACCTTCGTGTGGTATCCATGTTGACTCTAGAGTTCTCCCTGGTCCTAAGAAGTTCTAGATAACATTCCTTTTCCTTTTTAATTGGTCTTTTGTTTGTTTTGTGTGTGTGTTTCTCCCACTCTCGTTATCCAGTGTCTGAACTCATGTCTACATGGTTTGGGGTGGGTGTAGAATTTTGTTTTCGGAAGTAAATCTGTTTGGGCACTGATCGTGTGACCCGCTCCTGAGGAAAGGGATGGTGAGGGATCAGTGTGTCTTGAGCTTCCAACCACTCTGAGGAGTTTCCTCTCCTACACTAAACATGGCTTTTATTCAGCCAGGTCCCTGAAAGGGATCCTTGCTAGTTTAACTTTGGCTGAGATGGGCATGTTCTGCAGAAACAGGTGGTTAAGGAACTTGTCTTGTCTGGATCTTATAGATACCAAAGGGAGACTGCAATCATTTTTCAGTTTTATAAATAAATAAGGTGAACATTTCAGACTGCACAGTCAACACACGTCCTGCACTATTTAGAGCAGAGGGGGGCTTTCTGACTGAATTCGTATTGATTGTTTATTGCATTCGGAGCCAGTTATAGCAGTTATGAGGATGCGATGTCTCCTGTTGAATCAGGTTACTGAATAAAAACAACTCCAGTGACTCTTACCACAACCCAGTCTTTGCACTGTTAAGTTATAGTATAGCTGTTAACCGAGAGAACGCAGTGCGATTTCAGTGTTTCAAGTCGATCCGCTGTCTGTCAAATTGTCAGCAAAAGAAAAGGTATCACTGTTATTAGATTCTTATTTGAATTTAAGTGATAACATTTGTGTGGTTAGGTTGGAAATGCCTTATGTTTTCCCATACTGTGATAAAAAAAAATGCCTTTATTGAAGCGTGGTTATGACATTCACACATCCATGAAGTCTCATCAGTTGTTTTGCCTTTTATCAAGTTAAACTGGGATGGAAAATAAACCAAATTACTGTCACTTGTTTCCTTATTTATGCTTGATCTCATAGACCAGCATGGACTTGTTGAATTAACTTCATTCAAATGTGTGTATCTGCCCATAAGTGGAAAAAAAACCCAATAGTTTTTCATTTTGATTCACTACGTTGCTAAAATATTTCATTTTGTAGCAAGTAAGGGTACATTTTTGAATCGAGGAACTTCAGAGCATTTCTGTAGTGTTGAGTGAAGTGTCTTTTATGGTTCTCAACTGTTTAGTGGTAGAACAGTACCACAAATCAGGGATGCCTAAACCCAGTGTGAGGTTTGTGGTTAAAAAAAAAAACCCAGAACATTGTACGACACAGGCGATAGGGAAGCTTTAGGTCTTTTAAAATGTATTTTAAAGTTGCATCAACTTCAGTTTTTTTTAATATTAGATTTTGGTTTGGAGTTTTACTAAACTTGCATAATTTAACAGGTTAATTGTAGTTATATGCATAGATAAAGTAGTTCTTGAAATGTACAGACAGGACGTGCACACAATCACTTGCTACAGTAATGGAAGAGGAACAAATGAAAATGGTGAGACATTGGTAATAATTAGTGATGAGTAAAGCAGGCACATCTGCTCGGCCTGCCGCCTTCATCTTTCACAAGAAAATGCAGCTTTGATTAATTGTGCTCAGGGTTGTTCGGCACCATCTCCATACAGATGTGGAGGTCAAGTCTAAACAGAACTGCCACATTCTGACTCCTCTGAAGTTACTTTTTTATTCAAGATTTTAGGACAGTTTGCTCAGACACTGCATTCTCTTCAGGCTCCCTGTGTCCCGATTGACACATTAGAAAAAAACTGCAGATATTATACTGTAATATAGTATATATACAGTATATACTGTGTTTATGTGTCCTTTGCATAAAGACAAGCTGTACATTCTTATGATACTTTCTGATACCTCCTCAGGTATATATGCATTCAAATCGTCTATCCTTTGCCCATTTAGAAAAGTCAAAGTGTCCAAATTATACATGTTAAATAAGGAGTAGATATGGCTAGTTAATAAAGAATGTGGATTTAATTTAAGGATAGAATCTAAAAGAGCACAAAGTTAGGTTTGAAGATTCAAAGCAAGTAGATACCTGAAGAACGAAGACTGGGTGCATTAGGCTCATTTTGTCAAAAGAAATACGTCATTTAACATAGAAGGTGTGTTTTAGGCCTATGAGTGAAAGGAGATACTCTCAGATTTTAGCTGTTTTTGTACTGCTTTGTTTTTTGAGAATCTTCAATTTGATGTGATTTATGAGGCGAGGCAGTTTAATGCTACCTATTTGCTTCTCTGTGTAAAGAAAAGGGGGGAAAAAACCCATAAAAAGCAATATTGCACTGTCTTTAGAGTTAAACTGGCATGGAAAATAAACCAAAAATACTATCGGTTTTTACAGTTATGTTTCTTAGTTATATAAACACAATATGGTTAAAACTATTGGGACTCACCTCTTAATTATTGATTTCAAGTGGCCACTTCCTTCCATTGAAGGGCAATCTTATTGTCAGCCACAACATTTTGGAAAGTCATGCTTTCAAGTTTGTGGACACGGTTTGGAGAAGAATCTTTTCTATTCCAGCATGATAGTTCTTCAGTTTATGAAGCAAGGTCCTTTAAGACATGATGAGGTGAGTTCGTTGTGGAAGAACTTAACTGTGACACACAAAGCCCTGACTTCAACCCCATCCAACACATTGGGATTAACTGGAATGGAGATTGTGAGCCAGGCCTTCTCGTCCAACATCAGTGCCTAACATCATAAATTCTCTACAGAATGAATGGGCACAAATTTTCCCAACTCCGAAATCTTGTGGAAAGTTATCCCAGAAGAGTGGGAGCTGTTATAGCTCCAAAAGGGGCATTTTAAAGTCTATGTGTTTTAATGCAATATAATTAAAGTCCCTGTTGGTGGAATGGTCAGACGTCCCAATACTTTTGTCCATAAGTATAAAAATAGTACGGGAAATGATGTTAATTGTATTAAACAGCCTCGCTGCAGCCCTTCCTCATAAAGAGTCAAATTCTCATTAATGGGAATAGGGACTATCGTTCCTGGGCTACGCGAATTCAGAAAGACACTTTACGCAAATGCTGGCGGAGCGGTCCATGGAAACTGTGCCCCGTTACACTAGTTTCCTAAACAGCGGTATAACGTCGATAGGAGGCCAGAGTCGTCTGTCAGCTGAAAAGAGAGTCTAGGGCCAAAACAACAGTCACTGTTTTCGATTTTCACACCACATTTCCCTAATTTTGATCAGAATCCACCCGCTGAGACGATACCCCAACATGAAATCACAACAGGTGAGCATAAATGTTCATATAGTGTAGTAAATTGTATAATTTAGCGTTTTGTGCTAACCTAGGTTAGCAGGAGCCGGCTAGCCTGAGCTTCTACGTAAAGATTGTTTAAATTTAACAGCCCGTTTTTATGTCTGACATCCATATTTAAGTCCACATATTGTTTGGGGAAGCTGTACTAGCGTTCTCTTGTGCTTTTCTGTCGAAAAATAAATTAAATCTGCTTTAAAAGTGTTTTATTAGCCAGCTAGCTGGAGACGGGATTCCCTGTTTTGGTGTCTAGAAGGCTTTTTAGCTTGTGCTGCTTCCACAACATGCAACCAAATTACACACAGAGGCACGGATTAAAAAGTATTCTTAAGGACTATGTCAGTTACTTATGTCCTTCGTACTGAAATTATGTCTGTTAACTTCATACATTAGGTTACAGTACGTTCGTGTGTGTAAATATTTGTAAAAAAAAACCAACAAAAAAAACAAAACAAAGAACAGCTACATCCCACATCTGACAGCAGCAAATTTTGATGACCTAGTGGTTAGGGACGGGTCACTGGCGGTAGAAGATCGTGGGTTTGAATTCAAGGACAGCTAGTGGCACAACTGAGGTACCATTGAGCAAGGCACCATCCCCACGCACTGCTCCCCACTGCTTCATTTGGTGAATGGGTTAAATTCAGAGAAGCATTTCACATTGATCGCACTGTGTTCACACATGACTGCTTTACTTTACACCCACAACAATTCTATCTCTGTCTTTCACTGACAATACATAAGATCCTCCCTCTCTATACTGACTGTGAAAACTGATGTCAAAATGTTGCTGTTGGGTATGAATGCTGGATTCTGATCAATCTGGATGTTTTTACTCTCTATGCTGTGTCCCCGGGTCTCCGGGTGAAGTGGTAGGATCCAGGTGAGTTCAACTGTGGGAGCGGAAGTTGCTCCCCCATTCCCCCTGCATTCCCCCATCCCCTGCCCCCCTGGACGGATCAGACATGACCACAGGGGAGTGTTGCCACCTCCCAGGTTCGCTGTGCGACTGCACTGGCAACGCTGCCCTGTCCAAAACATTGGAGGAGTTGGACAATCGCCGGGCGCAGTACGTCACCCAGGTCACAGCCAAAGATGGACGGCTGCTGTCGACAGTTATCAAAGCCCTGGGCACACAGAGGTGAGACGAATGGCTTATAGAAATATCTCAGCTCAGTGATGCTTTGGATGGAAATGAACAAATAAGATGTGAAGGAATTTGACATGCAGGCCCATCAGTAGTTAACCAAGTAATTCCAGTTTTGAAGTTCTCCGAAGATAAAATACAATTGAAGGAAGTATTGATAGCCTGAAATTCATAGTCAATATTAATAGCTTTTTATTAGTCAATCAAAGCCAAATTAAAAGCTTTTAACAATGTGTATAGCATTTACAGACTGTTAAGCTAAATTCGTGTGATCATTAAATGGGCTTTATTAAATGTGAAGCAGGAATGCTAAACTGGTGTCTTTCAGACTATAATGTTTTAAAAAGGTTTTCATGCTTGTTGTATCAAGGTTGAACTGCCATATGAATGACTGAGGACTGATGTAAATAGCTTGGACTAGATTTAAATAAGAAACACTATTTCTGTTGATCTTTATGATAAACTGCTCTTCCCCTGTTTTCAGCGATGGGCCAATTTGTCGAATCTGCCATGAGGGGGGAAACAGCGAAGGCCTCCTTTCGCCGTGTGATTGCACAGGGACGTTGGGCACCGTGCACAAGAGCTGCCTGGAGAAGTGGCTGTCCTCTTCGAACACTAGTTATTGTGAACTGTGCCACACAGAGTTCACCATCGAGCGCAGGCCCAGGCCCCTCACAGAGGTAACAAAGGTCAATGCCTTTCGCCTTCGTCTGCATGGCTTCTTTCTGACTATTCCTCTTCTACATATATATATGTGTGTGTGTGTGTGTGTACTTGAGCATTGTGTTTTGGCATCTTTCTCCTTCTGTCTAAGTTGCAATTGGTGTGAAAACCTATTCAAAAGCTGTCCAAGTATGTGTTTAACCCAAACTGCCATTATAAAATTCTTTAATTCAAAATGGAAGAGGATGACCCTTTTTAACGTATCCTTAAACTTTATTGCTTGTGTCTCTATAGTGGCTCAGGGACCCAGGGCCAAGGAATGAGAAGCGCACCCTCTTTTGTGACATGGTGTGCTTTCTTTTCATAACGCCCCTGGCAGCCATCTCAGGGTGGCTTTGTCTGCGGGGGGCACAGGACCACCTGCACTTCAACAGCCGTCTGGAGGCAGTGGGCCTCATTGCTCTCACCATTGCTCTCTTCACCATTTATGTCCTCTGGACTCTGGTAATGTCTGCCTGACTACATGCACATGTACTGTTAATTATAAATAAAAAAAAACATATCAATATATAGAAAGCAGGGTTAGAAACTTAGAGTCTAATTTAAAATGGATAAAACATAAGATATTTTAGCCAGGTAAGAAGAGCAGTTGTAGCTCTGTGTCATGTTTACATTGGCCAAGTATGTTTAACACTAATGCTGCATCCTGGTCACACTGCATTGTTGCCTACTCTATTTTGTTCAACAGGGTGGAGGAAAAGTACCTAATGTTTGGAGGCTCTAGGTGGGAAGTGTTTTGTTTGGAGGGAGTGTATGTTTTGGTGTATAGGTTTGCTGAGACAAGCCTATGAATTAATTTATTAACTGTAAGTAAGAGGCAATGTTATAGTGAAAGATGAGCAGTTCCTTAGGTTTGTATATTTGCTCATTCGCAGGATTAAATTTGCCTAGATTATGTTAAAATAAAGCAAAATTAACTGCTACTTGACGGGCAGTTTTTCATTTATGCATCTTTTCTCTAGAAATTATTTACTGCCAGGTTAGTTTTACTTGCGGTTCTTGTGACTTCGGAAAAATGCAAAGAAAAGTACATATTATTATATATTTTTAATGTTGCCTTTTTACATTGTTTTACAAGGCTTTATTTGCTATAACGTTTAATTCTTGTTTAACTTTAATCTTTAAAAATATGTTTTGAGTCCTGATTACAATGCCGTGTTTTATCGAGTGAGAAAAAATATTTCCCAGCAATATTATACTTCACCTTCTGCTTCCACCACCCCAAACCTAGTGAAATTAAAACACTTACCTGAGATTTCCTCCTAATACCACTTGATTCTGTGAGATATATCACAGTAAGAAAGAAAGTAATAGTGTTCAAGGGAAAAACAATAGCTGAAAAATGGCACCTGATGTTCATATGTAAATGTTAAGCATCCGTTTAATAAAGTGTTTGGATTATTTCTATATACAGATAATGGGCCGCTGGTGTTTTGGCGTTGAAAAAAAAGGTTGGTTATGACTTGTGGTATGTCTGTAAAGCACCTTTAACTGAGTGTGTCCTCCTTCCCACAGGTGTCATTCCGCTACCACTGTCAGTTGTACTCAGAGTGGAGACGAACGAATCAGAAAGTGCGCCTGCTCATTCCAGACGCCAAGGGTGCCCACTCTACCCAGCATTCCTTGCTCTCCACCAAGCTGCTGAAAAAGACAGCAGATGAGACCATAGTATGAGATCCATGGTATTTTTTTTTCTGAAGGGGGTGGGGGACACGATAAAGCATTGTTCTTTTAGCGTGCTAAAGGTTCTTGATGCACCATGTCATCAAGGAGAGCCACTGCACTTTGGATGCATTCTTTTCTATTTAATCCTTTTATCTAAATATGTGAGCACTTCTGTTTTTTCTTCTTTTTTAAATCCCACCAGTCTCTTTTATTGTGTGTGGGTTTTTTCTCTTTTATTTTGAGCTTCTTAAGTCATTTTATAGTTTAGAAATGATTCTATTTATTTGCCTACTCAGCCGTAGGAAGGCCCCATACCGAACAGTATGCTTTATGTTTCATCGTCAAAATTGATTTGGAGAACAGCGTAAAGAGAGACAATTACAGGAAGGCATAAACAACTGCTGAAGCTTAGAACCAAACTCTTATTTTGGACAATTATAGTTTTGTTTTTTTGTTTTATCATTATTATTTCTTTAAACCTTATGGCATCTTGATCGGACGAAAAATTGGCTGAGGTCAGTTTTTGAGTAACTTAGCCCTTGTGGTTCTCGAAGTCATACTTGATATATGTGTTATGAAAGCTTAAAGCTTTGTTTCCGGAGCGTAAGCCCGTTTGGTGATTTTGAAGTGTTACAGGATGACAGGGCCCTCTGTGGCCAGCCAGCGGAACAGGCTGTAATGGAGTGAGGTGCAAGCACTGGACCTCTTGAACATACTCCTTCAGAGCGGAAAAGGAAAACAGACCCTAATAGGAGTGTGCAATAAGATACTGTCCTTTCACCTTTCAGTATGAGGCACTGTACAGCCTCTGACATGCACAGTTTTGCATGCATACCTTTCTTTTTTCTTTTTTTTTTTAAAGTCTAATCAAATTAGTGACTGTTAAAGTTGCTATCTCAGATTTCATCTGTGGATCAGCTTAGGCTACATTTTCACACCAAGTGTCTCCAAAATGCGTAAAAATGGCATGCAGCGGTCCTACAGTGGTAGCAATTATCGACTTAATGATGACAAAGTAGCCTAGATGTGACCTGATCAAATGTAGATATGTGTATGCATTCAGGATCCCTTGGGAAATGTCTCAAGCATTATTTTAACTTTGTAAAGAGAAGTGATGAGCACGCATTAAGACTTAACACTTCAGTTATTATTATGATGGATTAACATTCAAATGACTTTGTTTTGAATATGTTCCAGCTACCAGTGGCTGATAAGACTGTGGCAGTGTGAAAGGGAAAGGTGTGTTTGTGTGTGTATGTGTGTCTGTCAGTGTGCTTGTCTGCGTCTGTGCGCATTCACATATGCGTATTTATGCATATACCCGTTTTTGTATTAAGGTCTGTATTTTTGTGTTGTTTAATCATTTCTGGAGAGCATAATTGGCAGAGATGTATGTTGGCAAACTTTATGGTTTTGTAGCAGTTTTACATTGTTTAATATGCAGTTTTTTAGGAATATATGTCTGAGAACTGGGGAACAATTGGATTTCCATGCATTTACAGCACTCCAACTCCAGTACGAAGCAAACCAGGTTGTCTTTGACACTACATGCTATTTGTTACAAAATGCCACAGTTAGAGCAAACATAAAAAGGGAAAAGTATTGGCTTGGATTTTTCACAAAGGTAGGCTCACCTATTAATGGCTTTATGGACTTCTTGACCAAAGCAAGGCCTATATGCAGTTTTCAGTTGACAGTGTTTTAACATACACGTCTGTCCCCGCTCTGAAGGCTTGGTATCCAGTCATGCTGAAAATGTCTGTCACTGATGTATGATCACCTTTTTCTGCAGAGATGGACTGTATTTAAGGAGGTCTAGATGAACCCTGTAATGTCCACATATTTATGGGCAATTCCACAGATTTTTCAATTTTTCTGCAGTCGTTGAAATGTAAAATCATTTAGAATAAGTGAATGTGAAATTACTAACACTGATTTCTTTACAGCGGTGGTGATTGGAACCAGGGATTACAACACAAATATAAACAATATTTTTACCATCAGAAACCACCAATGAACCTTCAGACGTCTTGGGGTTTTATATGTAGTGTTTATGATGGCAAAACTGTGGTGAAACTGGAGGAAAATCCAAGTTTTATCTAGACCAGAGGTCGCCAACATGGTGCCCACAAGGACCACATGAGTAGCCCGTGGACCAGTTCTGAAAATAGTAACTTACCACTGAGCAGCATAATTTTATTCTTTTTTAATCACAACTGCATTTATATAGATTTGAAAATGACAATATCTATAAAAAAAACATTTAAAACATGTTTATTATACATGAAGTTTAGATAAGTTTAAGTAAACTCTGTTCTAGTGTATCATACTGGTAGCCTTTTGTCAGGCTCAGCACCCGTGAAGTAGCGCTCAGTTTCAAAAAGGTTGGTGACCCCTGATCTAGACACTACTGCCTTAATGTAGTTCATTTTGGAGTGGTGGGGTAGGATACTTGCCTCTGAACCAAGAGGTCATGGGTACGAACCTTCAGCATACCACCAATGGGTTCCTGAACAAGACCCTAGTTGCTCCAGGGAGACTGTCCTCTGTAGTAAGGGGTTGGAAGTAGCTTTGGATAAAACTCCTCTGACTCCATCGATTTCTTTAGAATTGAGCCTTTCACATCAAACTGCTTGGAATGACTTTGTTCATATATTCACCATTTATTTATGCAGGAATTTTGAAAACAATTGGTGGAACCCTTTAAAAAAAAAATTGGACATGCTTTGTAAATTTGTAGATACCTCTCATATCTGTGGATGGCACTTACGGAGCAAAGATTTGCTCGCGGTGTGTGTATGTGTGGCTGTGTTTAGGCACTGTTGCCATGAATGTTCAAACGACTGACCGACTGCTGCACTTACACTAATGTACAAGGCTGGCCTGACCAGTCTAAGGAGTCGGCCTTTGTTAAATGTTACGCTGGCCTTCCACAGTGCCACGTACGCCGATCAGCCACAACATTAAAAGCACAGACGGGTGAAGTGAATAACATTGGTTATCTCATTGCGTCTGTGAAAGAGTGGGGAGTATTGGGCAGCAAGTGAAAAGTCAGTTCTTGAAGTTGGTGTGTTGTAAGCATGGTGTGTTGTAAGGGGTGAGCATAAAGACTTGAGCGACTTGGAGAAGGGTCCAATATTGACGGGTCGGAACATCAGCACAGCAGGTCTTGTGGGGGATCCCGGTATGCAGTGGGTGTTCTCTACCATAAGTGGTTCAAGGAAAAACAACCAGTGAACCAGCTACTGGGTCATGGGCACCCAGGTGGGTTCACTGATGAGCATGTTCCGATCCAACAGAAGAACTGTAACATTAGTTCCTTTAAAAAACTAATAGAAAGGTGACACCGCTTGCTGTGTACCTGCCGCCTAGTCAGTGGGCCCATGCTGACCCCTGTCCACCCCTGATAGTGTCTACAATGGACACATCTAAACATCAGAACTGGACCAAGGAAGGCGTCCTGGTCTGATGAATCAAGTTTTCTTTTCCATGCTGTTTTTGTGGCACGAGGTTTGCCTATCCAATATTAAGCAGGTGGTTTTAATGTAGGGCTGATTGGTGTATGGATGCGTTAGAAAAAAAGGTGCTTGCTTTTATAGTGACAATACATGGACAAACCTCTAGTCTAAACTACAAACCCTTCATAGTGCTGTTGCACTGGTCACCACCTCCGCATTAACGGGGTGAACGTTACTACAGATATTTTGTGAAAATTATTGTTTACTTATTTCAAGTGTCACTCCACACTCTAAATGAATCCTCTTCAAGGACAGTGGTATGTTTTGGAAAGCTGTGTGCAATAGATATTTTAGAAGCTTGTGACATTAATTGTTTTTTACTTTTTTGGGTGGGAGGGGGAGAAGGAAAAATGTCGACAAACTTCTCTCTGTAGTATTATATCATAACTGTTGTGTGTTGCAGGATCGAGTAGCTTTTGAGAAGAATTTGCACTTTTGTGCTGCAAGTTTGGTCTCAGTTCAGCCGCTTAGCGCATTTTCACCAGCTGACTGCTGCTCATAGTTTCACTGTCTATTATTGGTGTGCTTCCATCTGACATGTTTGCCTTTTTTCCCCTTTCTGTTTTATTTTGCAATGTGAGGTAATTTAAAAAAAAAGAAAAAAGCAAGAGTGCAATTTCAATAATACTACAAATGCAATTCTTACCTATAACCTTAACAGTACATGTAAGATTATTATTACTATATAGACGTAGAATATGAAGGACTACATTCAAACAAGAAGAGGAAAACAATGTTGGGCTTTTTTGATACTTGTAAGTGGACGCCCATGAGTTCCCTCCACTATGCAAAAACTGCAAGTATAATTAAGTGGCTGAGAGGGTACTTCTTTACTGTAGTGCTACAGCTGACCCAGTCTCTTTTCACCTGAGAAACATGCATGCTCTCTATTGTATTCTTCTTATTGTTTTAAGCCATGTTGCACTTTCACAGATTTATGTTTGGAAAAATGTATATTTTTTTCCATATTAAACATTTCAGAGGAGTAAATTAAAAACCTCGTTGATATTTCTGTCCATCTTTGGATTTGGAGAGCTGGTCCACTTTTGTTGCATTAAAAAAAATAATGTTTAAGACCAATCATGTTTTTTTTCTGTATTAAAAAAAAGCAATTGTAAACATTGTACACAGTTTTTGATTTTTGTTATGTCACCATTGTGTTTTAATGTATTCATACTGTATGTATCATCTCCGATTGTATATCTTCATTTACTCATTCAGCACCGGATTTTTATCACTCTAACCCATTTTTTGAGATACTGTATGTTTATGTAGTGCAGTGGATAAAGAACGGTGTGTCTGTATCGTCCTCACCAAAATATGTTGGTGCTTGCAATCAGCCAAGAAAAGTGTGCAAAGCAAATTAAAAAATGATGCTCTGGATCTGAAAACTGAAGCCCAGACTTTTCTTCATCCTGACTGGTGTTTTACACCTTTTAAACCTACTTTAAACCTCAGAATGGATGTTTTGCCTGTTTTACAATTGAATAGTTTTAAAGCGTTTTTAGTGACTTTTTATTACTGAGTAGTTATTCCCAGAAAAACAGAAGTAATTGTGAATATAACAAACAGTGCATTAGTGCACAAAGGAATAAGTTTCACTTTATGTGGTACCTTTTACAACCCATGGTCTCTTTTTCAATGCATATAAAATAGGACCAGAGTGTGGTTCAAAGGGGAAGATGTTTAGGAGAAACTTGGAGGATAAAAAAAAAATACACTGTATAAACAAAACTATTGAACTTTAATATGGAATTGCTCCTCCCCCTTCGCAGCCATAACAGCTTCCACTCTTATTGGAAGGCTTTCCACAAGATTCTGGAGTTTCTGTGGGAATTTGTGCCCATTCATTCTGTAGAGCATGTGTGGGGTCAGACACTGATGTCGGATGAGAAGGCCTGGCTCACAATCTCCGTTACAGTTCATCCCAAAGGTGTTGGATGGGGTAGAAGTCAAGATTCTGTGCGGGCCAATCTTCCACCCCGAACTCATCCAACCATGTCTTTATGGACTTTGCTGGAATAGAAAAGGTTCTTCCCTAAACTGTCCACAAAGTTGGAGACATGGCGTTGTTTTAAATTTCTTGGTATGCTGAAGCATTAGGTGTCCTCCACTGAAAGTAAGGGGCTTAGCCCAAGCCCAGGAAAACAGCTGTGTCCCCATACTTTTGTCTATATTGTGTCCGTATTTATTAGTGTCACGTCCAAACATATTCCAGACCTTGGGAACAATGGATGAAATACTAGTGGCCCTTGTGCATTAAATGACTGATTCTAAGAAGGTCTAGAAAGAAATAGCATAAAGGTTTTCGAAAACCTGGATTGCATAAACGTAGCATATGAGCTACGTTTAAAAAAATTAAAAATTGACGATAAAAACATACGACCATATCGAATGTATTTTCTCCTATCCCACACATAGTCAAGCCCCGTAGCTCGTAACAGTACACATATTGGACGGTGAAAAAGTCTGTCATATTAGTAGAAACCATTAGCCATTAATATGACGTGAGTGTTGTGCGCTCCAAAAAACAATCACTTTGCGGAGGGCGGGACCAAACTTGAAAACGGATGAACAGTTGTCCTCAAATACTGTATCCATTTCGTCTCTTCCCCCACCCGTATTCAGACACACCCCGTCGTTCGTACTCCCTAGTGCCCCAGTGATTGGATAGTTAAATAGTCAAACAAACCACCAACCAATCGATGTGAGAGTTGTGCTCCGCGATAGCCAGTTACATTCCGTAGTTTATGGGAGGCGGGATTAATCCTGAAAGCCGGTGCACAAACGTTTACAAATATCCGTTTCGTCTTTTCCCGTGCCGCCATTTCAGCCGCATCGCAACACGTTCCTGTGAGATCTGCCTAAAGTTATTAAAAAACCACTTGTGCTGGCATTGAGTTTTCTTTGAAAAAAGAGAAAACGACGGCTTGAATAATGTCGGCTGAAGCTGCACAAGAGAAGTCCGGACAAGGGTAAGGCCCCGTTTTTCTAAGTCGGGTTTCTTAGAAGTGCTGCGTATGTCGTGGTCTCCGTCTTTATTTGCCGTTTTTTTTCGTTTATTTACGCAGTATAGTATACCAAAAATATACCAAAATCTTTGCAGAGCCAAATTCTAGCAAGTTAAACGTAAAAGTAGACGTAAAACGTACTCCTGTAACCGAGAGGCCCAGCTAACATGCTATGCTAACACGTTAGCTTGATCGCTAACAAAGAAAAATGTGCAACCTCTTTACATAACGGTAATTTCTTAACTTATTTATTCCAGACTCTTTCTAATGTGACTTATTTTAAAACTAACATTAAGCTGTATCCAACTGCAGAATTCAAATCGTGCCGGAAAGGCTGTTTTACTATGTTAGCTGCTTGTGCAAAGCTTGTCTAAAAAGGTAGCTACTTGGTCAATACACAATATGGACAAAAGTTTTGGGTCGTACCTGTTTGAGGGTTTGTCCTTACTTTCAACGAAGGACAATCGCAATGCTTCAGCAGACCAAGACATTTTGAACAATGCCATGCTTCCAACTTTGTGGACGTAGAATAGGGAAGAACTTTTTCTAGGGGTACAGTCCTGCACAAAGCAAGGTCCATAAAAGTGCGGAGGAACTTGGCTGGCCCGTACAGAGCCCTGACCTCAGCCCCTTCCAGCACATTTGGTATGAACTGGAACGGAGATTGCGAGCCAGACCTTTTCGTTCAGTGCCTTACCGGCTAAATGCTCTACAGAATAAATGTGCACAAAGTCCCACAGATGCACTCAGAAAACTTGTGGAAAGCCTTTTAAGAAGAGTGGCTGCAAAGGGGGAACAATGCCAATGTTGGTGCTGTGGTTAGGCGTCCCAGTACCTTTGTCCCTGTAGTGTAAATATAAAATATTTTAATTGTTATTATTAGCAGCCTTACTTATAAAGAGTCCAGTTAAATGCATTAATAGGGTTAGGGACCTGAATTCTTGGACTGCGCTGATACAGAAAAAGTTTGAGGCAGTTGGGCTTTTAGAGCAGAACAGCAGAACAAATACGTTTAATGTATTTTATGGTCTGTGAACTCGGTTTTAAATCAGCCAGGGGTACTTCATTCTTTTTGAGTTGATTTACAGTGTGGTTTAATGACCACATGAATAAAAATGTGGATAAATATGTGGATGCAAGAGATGGTGTATGCTACTTTGAACATAAACCACATTGAGCATGAGAATTACTTTTTCTTTCCTTCTAGAAATGCAGTCAACGGGAAGTCTGGACATGAAACCAGGAAGGAACGGTCGTCTAAGCGTGGGGGAAACAGATTTGAGCCCTATGGAAACCCCTCCAGGAGATATCGTGTTTTTGTGAGCAACATTCCATATGATGTCAAATGGCAGGCGCTGAAAGACCTAATGAAAGACAAAGGTAAATTTCAGATGTTCATAATGCAGACTACTGTTTACTTTTTGTTTTGGATATAGCATAGTAAGATTTGGGGAATGGACATTGAAACCAAAGGTGGTCTTAACACTATTGTTAAAAGGAGCATTTTAGATGGAGAGATAAAAACCCTTGTTGGATGGTGCTGCTTTCAATTTGAAGGCTGTTGTGTAGTTCAACTACTGAGCTCTTGTGGTTGCACTTGTGTAGTGCCTTAAATTCCATTCTGTATATCTGTGCAGCACTTTGCACCAATAAGACTGGGAATAATGGCACTGTAAGTGATGTACAATGCTCTGAGAGTTTGCTCTGAGCTTTGAGTTTTCATAAGATCTGAGTCTCCCAAGTGAATTTGAGGTCACACTTTATAGCTGCGCTATGGATTTTAGGGTAGAACACATAAAATGCACTCAAAATTCAGCCATGTCCTGGCTGGCTAGGTTGTACCATTTAATGTCTGAGAATGGTACTTAGCATTTGGTGAGTCTCTTGTTCTCAAATCAAGCTGTAAAGTCATTTATGTTTGAGTGTATTTTGGGAGATAAATAATATCCCCAGTTCAAGTTTTGTTGCATCTTAGGCTATTGCAAATACAAATGCAAGAGAACCTCTTATGGCCTATGGTGTGCAAGCATGAGGAAAATTTCGTGTCTTTGTGGAAATTGCTGCTTGTAGAATTAAATTGCATTCTCTTTTTTAGGTATGCCAGAGTGAATATTTTTCACAACAGATCTTCATATTGTACCCTTGACCTGGAAGCGTGTTAGTTTTGTTGGGATACAGGTCTACAGAGCAAAGCAGCTTCTTAAGCTTGTCCTTGTTTTTATCTGAGACATGGACATTGATCTGTAAGGTGGTTCTTGCTGGATATAGTAAGTGTGGTCATCAAGTCCTTGATTTAAAACAATTGACTAAATAGATGGGTATCTTGTATGTGTTCAGTCTGTGAAGACTCACAGCGAGTTCAAAGGCCTCTTCATTACTTGGTATTTTAAATCTACAGGATCCTTTTTGGAGCTGTTTAGGCGAAACTCAATTCATGGGTTGAAAAGGACTTATTTAGAACGTCAAATCTTGGTGGTGTCATTGTGGATGGATTTGCAGTGTCTGCAACATTGAGCAGTCTGTTTGCCATAACATTGAACACACTTTGCCTAGATTTGTTGGCTGGTTGGGTACTTGGCTTAATACCCAAGTTTTCACAAACCTTCAAAACTATTTTGGTTAAATATCCTGACTTAAAGGGCGAAAAAGCTGCAAATGGCCAAAAGTTCCTATGGATGGACTGTGAATGGATCATGAATAAAGATGGGTCATGAGTTCTTAAGGATGGATTGTGATGTATCTTTCGGTTATTAAGGGAGCTGGGATTTCCAGCAAGGACAGCTTAAGAAGTCAATTTAAGATGGCAGCTTGCTTCTTGTAGACCTGTACCAGAATTGTGGTGCTGGGGAGAGGCTCTGGACTAGCAGGCCGCGCTCACTGTCACCGCCCGGTTGTGTGTCTTCTCTAAACCCCCATTGTTTTCTCGGCTTCTCTCCCTTGGTGTGTGTCGTCTGGAATCTGATTTGTAGTGGGTGAGGTAACGTACGTGGAACACTTAATGGACGCAGAAGGCAAATCAAGGGTAAGTGCAAGAGCGAACCTCCCTTTGTCCGCTTGAGTTTTCTTATTACTTCTCCTTTCAATATGGGATGTTCAGACTTGGGTTTTGAGAGTTGAAAATGACGTCGTGGGCGAGTCTTGGCTGAATGCGGATGCCGACTGCGGTTCAGAGTGGAGCCACGGGGATTGTTCAAGGCTCCATGGTAATTTTGGCTCTTTGGCATTCAGTCCCTAAAGGCAGTGTCCTGCACTGCCCCTCGAGTCTCATCGGGGACTGAGAGTAGTGAATGATGGTCAGTACCTAATCCTGGTTAATGTGGCTTTACTGATTCTTTGAGATGAGCAACCTGCCCTAGTTGAATAATTATATTGGAGGGGCATCCTTGTCTTGATCATTTAATGATAATTGTAAGTTTTGATGTTTGTGTGGATCATTTAAGTGGAGAGCCTAACTAGACAAAATGTGAGCTGAAGTCATGTAGCAATGTCAGTGTAAATGAACACCATGTGTATGAAGTGAGTTAACAAAACAATGATTTTTAATATTTGTATCTTTGCAATGAAGTTTTATTAGTAGTTACTTTGCATTATTGTTGTCTAATTGTTGCACTTCATCTGTCTTGGTCTGCTGGTGCCCTGACCCATGCTTCATTTGAACAAAGGGTTGCGCGTAAGTACTTTTCTGTCCTCTTGGTTACCTTACATTTCTCTCCCTTGATAAATTGAATGACTGGTTTGTCTTACTCCCCTTTACCTTACACTTACAGAGTGGTTGAGTTCAGAACCGAAGAACTGATGAAGAAAGCTGTGGAGAAGGTCAACAAACACATGATGAACGGACGTCCTCTGAAAGTGAAAGAGGTCAGTGGGGCTTCAGGAACAGCTCATTCCAGTAGATGTAAATTAGAAATGTTCTTATCAGTAATATAGTGTGAGGAATTTTAACGGTTTAATCCTTGCAATCTGCGGTCTCTGCAGGACCCAGATGGTGTGATTGCCCAGCGTGAAGCCCATAGGGCCCAAGGTGGTGGTGGAGGACCTCCTGGTGGCATGGGTGGTGGAATGGGCGGTGGAATGGGAGGCGGAATGGGCATGGGTATGGGACCTGGCCCTGGAGGTCCCCCTATGGTGAACATCCCTCCAAGTCTCATGAACAATCCAAATATTCCCACTGAAATTATCCATGGCCTTCAGGCCGGCAAGATAGGAAGTACTGTCTTTGTGGCAAACGTAAGTATTTGTACTCTAAGAACATGCATATATATGTGTACAGTTTTCCTAATTTATATACTTTTGCAGCTTGATTATAAAGTGGGCTGGAAGAAGCTGAAAGAGGTGTTCGGAATGGCTGGGGTAGTGGTCCGTGCTGATATCCTAGAGGACAAGGACGGCAAGAGCAGGGGCATGGGGACGGTCACCTTTGAAATGCCAATTGAAGCAGTTCAAGCAGTCTGTATCCTTTATAAGTGCAGATAAAAGCTGCATTGCTGTGTGGTGACTAAATAAATGTCTGTTACGAACACATGCACGTTTCTCCTTGACCTACATGTTAGCTATGCTCAACGGACAGCTCCTGTTCAATCGTACAATGCATGTCAAGCTGGTGAGTGATGGTGTCTTTCTTTATGTATATTAAGGCAAGATTACGCAGACAAACAATTGTGCTTGATATCCTAACAGGATGAGAAGTCTTTGCCAAAGGGTGATTTTGCACCCCCCGAGAGAGCACCTTCGCTACCCCGTGAGTGGCCTTTCATTATGCTCATTTAGCCTTTGGAGTCTTCTAGCATTACAGTAGCCATAAGAATAGAGTACTGTTTTTTTTATTCTCTCACAATCCCCCTCTCCCTTAATTGTGTGCAGGTGGTCTGAGTGGTATTGGTCTTGGGCTTGGACCTGGTGGGCAGCCGATTGATGCTACACAGCTGAACAGAGGTGGCGGAATGAACAATATGGGGCCTGGAGGTAATGATGTGCTTTCATTTATTTTTTTGATGTTGGGGCATTTTCCATACTCACTCTCGAACATTCCCTCTTCATTCATTCATTTTCTCCTTAGGAATGGATGGAATGGGATTTGGTGGCATGGGTAGAATGGGAGGTATGTTCTTGGGCCATTAAATCAACCATTCTTCATTCCATGTGGTCATGTATTTGGCTGTATAAGGCTTTGTTATGCATAATTGCAAAATATGCCAAAATAGTCAGGCTGATTGCAAAACAAAATAAGCCCTACAATCACAGTTCTTATAAGTGTCATAATTTTTTATTGAGAGTTTACTTTTAAATGTTGCACTCATGAGCTAGTTTTCTGGCATATTAAAAGTCCAAAAAAGGCTTGAATCTTTTCAAATCATTGCGCTTTCTAAACGGAATGTGTGCTTTTTGGATGTCCGTTTGAAAGAGTGACCTTTGACTTGGACCTTTGCTTTCAAAATGTGTGTTTATTTCAGATAATATCCTGGTGACTGACTGTACATGTTCTGTTTGATTCTGTTCACTATCTGAGGCCCTGACAGTTGGATGCTGTTTTTCAACCCTAAAATATCATGCCTCTTGTTTTTGCAATTTGTTTTGTCTCTTTCAGGGATGGATAATTTTGGAAGTGGAATGAACAACATGGATCGCTTTGGGCCTTCTGGAATGGGGAGGATGAATGGTGAGTGGCTTGTTTGTAGGTAAACTTGCTGATTAACGTTCACGTATCGCTTTCCCACATAAGTGTTTTTTTGATTTTTTTTTTTGGCAGAGATGGATCGTGGAATTGGAGCTGCTTTTGACCGAGAATTTGGTGGCCGCAGTGAGATGGGAATGTCCCGTAACAGCTTTGGGGACTCCTTTGACAGAGGAATGGGTCAGTTTTATGATTGGTTGGAAGTATTTTATTCCAAAATTCTTAGAAATATTCTTAAATTTATAGACCTATTCCTCTCAACTTGCAGGTAGTGCTTTGGGGATGGATCGCATGAGTTCTGGCATGGACAGGCTTGGCAGCATGGACCGAATGACGGGCCTGGACCGCATGGGCATGGATCGAATGGACAGAGTCTCTGATCTGGACAGGCTCGGTTCTGGCTTTGACCGTATGGGCTCCGGCCTGGACCGACTCGGACCCAGTATGGACAGACTGGGCTCTGGTCTGGATCGCATGAGCTCCAGCATGGACCGCCTGGGTCCTGGTGGCTTTGACCGACTCGGCCCGTCCAGCCTTGATCGCATGAGTGGAGGCATGGATTTCTCCTCACCCATGGGCATGGACAGAATGAATGCCAGTCTTGATCGAATGGGCTCCAACTTTGATCGCATGGGCTCTGGTGGGCTTGACCGCTTTCCAGCCCCAGGAATGGACCGCATGGGCTCCAGCCTGGATCGCATGGGTTCTGGAGGTGTGGGAGGACAGTTTGATAGAGGTGCAGACATGGACCGTGGTAACTTTGGCAGCTTCAGTTCGGGAGGACAAGGTGGGCCAGGGGTGGGAGCCAATGCCAGAAAAGGCTGTCAGATATTTGTCAGAAACGTAAGTTCTTACAGGCTCCTCTGTGTAGCTAATTACAAATTGTGCTTTTCTAATCAAAAATCAATATCCACTGAATAGTGAAATGTTTTGATTGAAATGTCTTTCCCCCTCCTTTAGCTGCCCTTTGATTTCACCTGGAAGATGCTGAAGGATGCCTTCAATTCATGTGGTGAGAACAATGTTTTTCAGCATGTCTGTTTGTCCAGGAGTCCTCCTCAAACAAATGAGTCTGTTTTGAATTGTATCCCCAGTTCATTTGATTATGTATTAATGATTCAGTGATTGTGTTATCTGCAGGCATTGTGCAGTATGCTGACATAAAGATGGAGAACGGCAAGTCCAAGGGCTGCGGTGTGGTTCGATTCGACAGTCCTGAAACGGCAGAGAGGGCTTGCCGCACCATGAACGGCTATCGGCTGAACGGGAGGGAGATTGACGTGAGAATCGACAGAAACGCATAATCCTTCCGTGACCCCCAGATCTGCTTTCTCTAGCTTGTTACCAAGCTATCCAAGTTTGTTACTTCCATTTGTATTAGTGCAAAAATGTTGTATTTTAGGTTTTTGCCTGCTTAACTTTTTAGAGACCAAATTTTATTTTTGTTTTTTCTTACCCTCCCCACTTTTATTGTTATGCTTTACAGAAATAGCCTTTTGTTAAAGGCTTCTCAATAAATCTGACGTGTTGGCACACGGTCACATTGCTTTTCAGTTTTGGTATTTTAAAATAACATTAGTAGGTATCAGAAAGTAAGTTACCACTTTGTTTAGGTTTGGAGGTTAATTTGTGTACAAGGCTGGTAAGATTAAGTTCGGTAGATCGCTTGCCTTCATTACACTTGAGACAGGATTTTTTTTCAGAAATTCGATTTTTTTAATCGGCACAATTTTTATACGTGAATATTGGGTCTTTAAATCTTTAAATTGGTATTGGCAGTCAATTTTAAGGACCAGGTCACTGCATAGCTTGCACTAATTGGAAGTCTTTTGATGTCTTATCAATCCTACCAACATTTTTTCTGTCACCCTAAAAACACTGCAAGGAAAGAGTTCAGCAGAAAGGTAGTGCTTTCGACATACTATCAAAGTGTACAAAGGGAATTTAATTTTTAGCCCAGCTATTTTAAATAAACGTAAAATGTTTTATTAAAATGGATAAGGAGATAATGTTGTTGATATTGCATGGTGAAATAAAGACCTTGTTTGGGTTGAATTCAAAAGGGTGTAAAAAAAAGTCAACTAACAGAACAAGTCAGATGTTTATTTGTCAAGTAATTGTTCAAGATATCAACTGGACAGGACAGTGCAAATGGTAACTCTTAATAACTGATGCTGATGGATATGAAGTCTCCTGCACTTCTGACCACAAAAGACAGGATTGCGCGTTTATACTAGTCAATATTAAACAATGCATTTCTGCACATTTCAAGAACTACAAAAAACCATGAGAAGCACAGATTCCAACGACAGTATAAACGAACAATAAGTGTCTCCACAATAAGGACGTTTGTTAGTGTGCGTTAAGATCCATGCAATTTAGAAATTATGGGCTTCAGACCACAATTTGACAACCATTCAAGGACATTGATGTGGACGGTGACGAATAGGTAGCGAAACAAAACAACTGTTTGTCCCACAGTTTTGATGCACATGGTCATGAATACAACAGTCTACACTTACTGCAGATTTACCACCTCTTATGTACAGATGAGGGATGAGAATCTAAAGATTAACACAAAAAAAAAGGATACAAAGCAGCCTGTAGGGAGAAGTCTGTAGAGTTCTTGGCACGTTTAAGGTGTATATTGGGATTCACACCCTTTAAGCAACAGGTAGGCAAATTTAAATGGCTTACACAGTAGTGTGTATGAAGCATTGTATTACTTGTGGAAAGTAGTCAGGGTGTTCCTCATGGCCAAGCAGAACTTCAGGAAACAAACGGTAAACCTGGATCTGTGCTCAAGAATCTGTGTCCCTGCTTTATAGGCTCTGCACAAATGGTTCCATGATTACTAAAGAACAAAGCAGGAATGGCATTTTTAGGTTGTGTTGGTTATCATGGTCAACACTGCTTTTAAGCTGTTAATATTTACATGAGATGGCATTCAAATAAAAAAAATTAAAAGAAAGCTGTACAAGATAAAAAAGATTTAACATTTAGTTATACACATGACAAAACAATTACATTACTATGTAAAAAAACAGCATATTCTGAATGCAGTATTCCCTCTCAAACAAAAAACAAACCAAGATCAGGAATTACTTTTCTGTATTAGAAAAGATATTTTTCTTGTAATAGCTTTATAGGGAGTCCATCCACAGTCAATAGGGCTAAATCTGAAGACTGAAACTAGATGGTGCTGATGCGTTAAATGGGGCGCTGCTCACTGTACTGTGGCTACAGGCTGTACTGTGCATAGTATTAATGCTAAAAGACTCATTTGTATACTGTAATCCTTACTCAGGTCACAAATGTAATGGGTAACCAGAGCCTATCTTATGGCTGACTTGTGCAAGACCACCACAGGCTAAAAGACTCGTCATGGGAAATGTATTAGGACAATAATGTAAAACCAGTTTTCCACATGTTTGGCCTTGATTACATAACATTTGTTGTGCTTGTTTGCCATGTGTCAAAGGCAGCCTCAAAAATGAACTACCTGGACTGCTAATAAAACAAATAAAGCCAGTCATGTTGGTGAGTGACACCCTCTAATGGTCCCCGTATACCTCACCTGTGCCCCACAGTGAAAGAGAATACTGCATTGCCAGGTTTGTTATTTAGTAGTGTTCAGGAGGCAGCGTCTCCCTTTGCATTGGCTGGACAGAGGATCTGCTCTACCCTCACTGGCTAAGACCTATACAAGTCCTACTGGCCCTCTTTGGGTGAGGAGGGGGGCTGACTGCTGGCTGAAGTCTTGAGAGATCCCAGTGTTTTACTGAACCAGGAGTTTTTGGCAGCTTGGATTTCGTTCATCAGCACTCCTCTCTGATGTTCCAGCTCCTGATGGGGAAAAAAGCAGTAAGAAAGATGCACAACACAAATCACAGGAACAATGTCATTTAACATAGGACATCATTATGTAATCTAGCATTTAGATGTGTTTATTTACTGCAGCGCTGTTTAGTTATAAACCAACAAAAACGTGGCTAAACAGTCATTTGCCATACTGTAAAACACCAGTGGCCATACCACTTTTCTATGACTCTGATCATATTACATGAACTTATTTAACAACTCATAATGTAAATGAATGATGTGTGTTTTTTAACCCTGGTTATTTTAACAAGAATTGTATTGTAAAAGATTAATAACATCAAATAAACACATGAATACAGACAAAAACACACACACACACCATTGTCTTTAACACAAGAATATATTTATAAGGACAAAATGAACATGTTTCACACATCAAAGTGATTTTCTAAAAATCAGACTTTGAATAGTCTTCCACAGCCTCAAGGCTGCAATCCTCTTTGATTGCCACCAGGTGTCACTGTTTTCAACATTTCAAAACTTCAGCTCTTATCCTAGCACAGAAAAGGCCTCAGCAGCATCAAAGGGCTTAAACCACCCATCACTACCAGTCATCACTAAACTTCATACACTGGTACCATGACAACCAGACTAGAGATGGCGGATTTTCTAAGGATGCTCATGGTCTGGACAGGAACACCAAGCTGGCTGGCTCTCTGCTTCAGAGCACGTTTGGCTGAAAGCAAAAACGATAGTAGAGGCTGTGTGTGTGTGTGTGTGTGTGTGTGATCGTGGCCTGACCTGGATCCTGCACTTGGCCTCCACCAGCTGTAGTTTGGTCTGGGCCAGTTCCAGCTCCAGCTCTCGGAGCTGAGCCTTCAGAGAGTCCTTCTCTTCATCCACGTCCGAGTCCCGGTTATCCTGCGTCACTGCAGGGATATGCAGCTGCCCATCCTTACTGAACACCTCCCGGCAGCGTTCACACGCCATCACTTTACTCTGAAAAAACACACACATCATTTATCAGAAGCAGAAAACTTTATTAATCTGCTTATGCTACAACTGAACAGACAGAGACAAAGTACAAAATGTAATTCATTCATTTTCTGTAACCGATTAATCCTCACTCAGGTACCAGGAGTGTGCGCGCACACACTCCTCTATACCTAAAGTCCCTGTTGGTGTAATGGTCAGGTGTCCCAATACTTTTGTGCACATAATATGGACAGCAGAGACAGAGTTACGAGCACAAAAATGCAACAAACTTTCAAAATAAAAGGTTTTTTTAAAAAACACCTGTGTTAACATGTGAGAAAATAATTGTCTGCGTTAGATAAATAATGCATTAACGCAATAACATGCCCAGCCCTAATATATACATGTCACAGGTTTGGCACACCCGGATTTGGGCTTAGATGGACCCATAGATTGTTTGCTGGAACCAGAAGGTAATGGGACTCCTGTAAGGGAAGGTTTCTGCTTTAAGGAAAGCCACTAATGACTCGCCCTTATATTTGTTCACACTCAGACAGTCTTCAGGCTGACATGATTTAAGAATCTGAAAGATGCATATAGAAAAAATGGCAGTGATGCTTGTCAAGCCATGTAGCTCGCTTGTTTGAGCTGTGACTTCAGAAACATGAGATCTGTCTGGATCAGAGTCATTTGTGTGCTAGAAAGTGGATCTCCAGGAGGAGGGTTGATGACCACCTAGTGTTACAGCAGACCTGATTCCAACACAACTATTTAACAAGCTATTGAGGGGAAAATGGGTTTGTTAGAGGTGTTGGGGGGTATTCCATGAAACCTTCCCTTGAAATAAGACAGACTTTCCCTTAATCCAGTTTCATGGAAGACCCCTCATCACACCTGATTCAACTAATCAGCTCCTCACTGTTTAATTTTGGTTCTTAAATATGGGAAAGCACTTAAATAAGTAGGGCAGTGGCATCCAGGACCAGGATTAAGAAACCATGTTAGAAACACCACAATCTGGAGGGCAGCAGTGCTCCAGGAATAAGGCAGAGATGATTAAGATATTCCAGGATTTACCAACCTTGGACAAAAGTATTGGAACGCCTGACTATTACACCACCAGGGACTTAAATGACACTGTATTCAGATACACAGACTTTCATATGGAGTTGGTCCTCCTTTGCAGCTGCTATAATGTTCTTGACTCAGAGTTGCTTGTTTTTCTATAACACACTAGATAAAACATTAATGCTGCAGTAGCAAATAACTGTTTTTTTATTTGATTTGATCAGTTTAATGTTTGAGTTGGGATTTATAGGAAAGATTTTAACTGTACCTGCGTAACGGGGTTAAAGGGAAAACTGCTGCTAAAAAGCTCCCCATTAATTTAGTGTTTGCAAACCAAATGCTATTGTACTTTTGTTCATATAGCAGTACTTTAAAAATAAAAGTGCGCAACACACTACTTTAAAATTAATTATTTAATTTTGTGTATAATGACATGATTAATCACTTTTAATCTCAGAAACCATGCAATTAATTGCGATTAATCGTTACCCGGCATTAATACAAAAAACTTCATCTCGGATCTCTGAACAAGCAAACATACATGAAGATCTCTAACTATGAAAATATGGCTGCATTCTGGGGCAGGAAGGGATCCAGCCATGTCTGAATCAAACGCTTGTATTAAACACTTCCTGCAAAGGTTCCACCCATTAACGTCCCCTGATCCTGTGTGTAAGAATCAATACAGAAAAGAAAAGAACAGCAGATCGAAGTGTTCATACAGAGGCTGATTTAATTAATAGATTTAAATAGCCATTTTCTTTTTTTATTTCAGGTTATTTACTGTATTTACTGTTCATTATAACAGATTGTAAAGGGGGAAGTCTATTTATCACAACTCTGCTTTAGCGGATTTACAAACTCATAACTAAACTCATTTAACTAAATCTCATAACTACGTTTCAAGCATTTTATTTTTGTCATTTTAGAACTAGGACCACAGCTTATAATTTCTTATAGTTTCATACGTTCTGCAGCAAGTGTCTTGTTTGGTTAATTTATTTATGAGCTACTTTTTTAAAGACTGGTAGACCACCAACTACTAATAGAGACTCTTACCTTTACTATATCCAGCTCTTCTTTGGTGGAGGCCTGTTGCTTCTCTAGCCTGGTGCTCAGCTGAGAGCAAATCTGGGGCAGGAAGATAGACAGACAATATTAAACATCATCAGACTTCATCTCAGAGACCAGCCAATTTACCCTCAAGATCCAGGACTGGACAGAGTGAGCTAGGCAATACGCTAAAGTAGGCCGGAAATAATGAGTGTGCCTTGTGAATGGCAGCCACTGAGACACTGTTACAGAATTTGTGGCCTGGTTCACTCTTGCCTACCTGTTTATATTCAGCAATGATGGCCGTCGTCTTCTTTATCTCACTCTCTGCTTTCTCCAGCTCCCTTCGGAACACCTCTTTGAGCTAAAAAAAATCACAGTAAAACATCCATTATTCACTGAGCATCAACATTTATAAAATCTTGACCACCTCAATTCACTCAATAGTAATTTAGTTAGTAAGTGAATCAGTGCATCATGAACCAAAACCACAATTTCATTTATTCGGGTATGATTCAAAATCGTAACGGGACAAACGTAACTGAAGGAAGAATCTACAAGGCAGTGTAATACTGACAATTTAAACAACACACAAAGAACACAGAATTACCGATCTACTGACATCCATCAGTAGGGATACACACATAAAGAGATACCCCATTTCTGCAAATTCACAAATGAGGTATTCAACACCAACTCACCCAAAGCCTGGTCATGTCACAGATTTAAAAAATACAGGATTTTCAGTTTATCTCAATTTGTAGAAAAATGTAGACAAAAAATGGCACACCTTCAAAAAGCTATTTACTGACTGCAGCTAAAGTACTGCTTGCATATTTTTAAGGCCTGTCAGAAGAACTGCACAGATAGAAATACTATATAAAACACAGCAATTGAAAATAACCTGATATTTTCATTTGGTCATTCTTTTTTGAATGTGACTCTAATCAATAATAAATCTGACATTGCAAAAATGATGAAACTGAATCACTGGCTCCATATCAACATGTTGTTGCCCTTCAAGTCTTTTAAAAGATGCAAGAAAAGTTCAAGACACCCTGTCGGACACAGACTCAGATACAGGCAATACCACTGCAGCAAAGCTAATATAAGACCAGAGTGTGTTGAACATTACAGTGCGGAGACGAGGGGAACAAAAAGTATAATATAAATGTTAATCAGGCAGTGAAAGGTTTCTACGGCTCACTGCGCGAGAGCAGTATCAGCAGTGCTGCTTCATACCTGAGCCGTCTCTTCCTCCTGTCTTCTCTTCTCCTCCTCTGTCTCCACCAGCCGCTGCTTTGTGTTCAGCAGCTCCTTGTTTAACACGTCAGCCTTGTCCTCTGCCTGGAGACACACACATAATGTGTTTATATTATGTATTAATATAAACATACAGTATAAAAATAGTTACAGATAATGTATAAAAGTCTTGAGCCGTCCCTCATTTCTTCATGTTTTTCTTCAAAGTAACCAGACTTTCTTGTATTTTTAATGTTACACCACAGATCCATTCCTTCGAAAGTGATGACACCTGAATTGTGGTGTAAGACGAATCACACTCTAACCCAAGTCTCTTACCGATCCTCACACAGCTGGAAAATCATAAAAACACAACTAAGCCACAGATAAAGGAAAAGGAAAACTCCCACAACCAAACTAGTTCACCCTTAATGTCCATAAGTAACAGTGTTAACAGTGTAAGCTGAGTGGGAGTGAGAGTGAGAACGACTTGAAACGTTTTATGTCGAGACTGTGATCTTGACCATCAAACTTGAACCAGTGAAGAATGGTGCAGATGATACCAGATGATCAGGCCGGTGATTAGTACACCCATTCCTTTCACTTAATCTACTCAATGTGATACAAGATTTGACAGACATAAAATAGTATGTTTTGCAGTAACATGGTAATTCAAAGCAAAATATTAAAAAAACGAGGGGTGGCTCAAGACCTATATGCAGTACTATATAAATATTTTAGGTTATTCTATACACAACCTATAACCTTCCTTCAAGTGCTCTTATTTATTAAAAATCCTGATGTAAATTTTGTGAAGGGACGAGACAGACCTGGTCCAAGTCATTTCTCAGCGCAATTTTGCTGGTGACGAGTTCGTGGGCGAGGTCATCGTTCTCCTGCTCCAAACGCATGCTTGCTTCCTGTAGGCGCCGGTTTTCCCTCTGGAGAGACACACACACATGCACGCACACACACACACACACACACACACACACACACGGGTGTTAGTGTTAATGACTCTGAGAAAATAGAGATTCCGTATAAACACACAGATTCTGCTGGGTAAACTCGCTGGTCCACAGTCAAGCACGGTGAAGACAATCATAAAAATTATATAGATGTATGTGTGTAT